>CM046672.1:22992649-23235149 GCA_025594165.1 Tamias sibiricus | reverse complement strand
TGTGAGTCTAGGTGCTATCCTTCACCATGCAATATGTACTTTATGCCAATGGCCATAAAATAGTGCAATATGTGTAACAGTTTCTATATATAGGCTCATGGAAAAGGAAGTAAACCAGCTCACTATCAATTCCGTTATTCAGTTAAGTAATTTTATCTTCTTATCTTGACAACTCTAGGTTCTATGGATCTAGTGGACCTGTTTAAAGTAAAAGCCACAGTTCCACTAAACTTAAAGCTATGGTAATAGCCAGTTGGTAACTTTGAACTGTTCTTTTTTTATTGTTTATTTTGGTCCTGGGGATTGAACTCAGGGGCACTTGACCACTGAGCCACATGCCTAGACATCTTTTGTCTTTTATTTAGAGACAGGGTGTCACTAAGTTGCTTAGCGCCTCACCATTGCTGAGGTTGGCTTTGAACTTGCCTCAGCCTCCTGAACCACTGGGATTACAGACGTGTGCCACCACACCCAGCTGAACTTTTCAAGTGAATAGAGCTGAGTACAAAGTAGTCACCAAGCTGGTGGGGAAAAATATTCCTGATCATCACAAGGAAGGTAGACCTGCAGATACATTACAGAAATGCCAACAGTAGCATGAGACACTGTGCATTTACCCAGCAATTGCAACTGGTAGAAACGAAGGGACTTGAATATGGCAAACGACTGGGACTAAGAAATGCAAGAGATGAATTATAGTATATAGTGTGGGATCCCTGCCAAGATGTCCTTCAATAAGTCCAATCAATGTATGCCCTTCATTTCTGTGCATGATTATTGCACTGAATTATGACTGTACTCTTTTCTGGGGCACTGTGTTGAATGCTGTAAGTCTTCTAGCCCAGAAGGCTATAGCCTATCTTTAGGAGTGGCCTTTATCTATTCACTAACTGATATGAACTACACAAGGTAAGACCAGGCTGTGGTGCTACTCATAAGACCCTCAAGGGGTCATTGGCTTCTTGCCAGTGCTTTGACTTTACCTGAAACTACATCTTTACTTTCAAAAACAGCGTTACAATTATTTTCTGTCCTTTTCATCTGTCCTGGTCTTCTACTTCACTTTCTAAGAGCTCCTTCTGAGAGCCACCCTAAATAAATTATGTATACAAGAATCCTATCTTAGATTCTACTTTTAGAGAACCTGACCTATGACAGGCGTCGGGAGTATAAAATGATGTGTGTAAAAACAACTCTCTTCAAGTAGAAATTAATTTTATATGTATTTGCTTAAGTAACTCTTTTACTCTTTTTTTTTTTTTTTTTTTTTTTTTGGTACCAGGGATTGAACTCGGGGGCACTCAGCCACTGGGCTACTGGGCCACATCCTCAGCCCTTTCTTTGTATTTTATTTAGAGACAGGGTCTCATTGAGTTGCTAAGTGCCTCTCCATTGCTGAGGCTGGCTTTGAACTTGTGATCCTCCTGCCTCAGCCTCCCAAGTGCTGGGATTACAGGTGTGCACCACTTTGACCGGCTGCTTAAGTAATTATTTGCACTAGATCTTTGATAGTAATTTGTGAGTCTTAGGGAGATGACAAATTAAAAGAAGTACTACTCTGTTCATATTGAGAGAGTTTAAAGAAATACATGAATAAAAGTAATGAAAGTTTGGGATAAGAATGCTTCCCCCGAATTAGTTTAAAATTATCTTGGAATTGTACTTCTTTAGAAGATAAAAAATATAGATCTGGCTGTTGCAAATCTTCCTATTTTTGCATGTGAATTTGTGGATTGAACAAGACACTTTATGAGAGAGGCAGTAAATATTCTAAATTTGGACATACAGTTAATCAAACTCAGCAAAAATACATTTTTGTTAAATACTCTGCTCTGTTGCATCCTCAAGTTGCTGGCCCTGTTCTGCAATGACTGAAACCAGCTTCTATTTCTAAATGTTGTTTTGTGGACTGTAAAAGTACATGGCAAAAATGTCTATGGTTGAAAGGACATTTAGGAAGTGCTATGCCTTTGTTTTTTAGTGGCTTCTGACAAGACCCTGGATTTTCAACATGAGACAGGAAAGTGACCTGCCTGAACCTGAGGAGGGTTCCCATTGAGACAGCCCTGACCCCACAATCCATGCTTTAGCAACACATGATTATGTCTTCTAAAGAACTGGGCAAACTGCTTGCTTTCTTGGGAGGTTACTAGGCTGAGTGTTTTGCTGGTGTCCACCGTTTAGAAAAATGGGATACTGTTATGGGCCAGGCTATATGAGTAATGACCAAAGAGACCCCATTGTTCCCTAAGACTTCAGGTCATGTAAGAAATGCTTCTCCCATGGGAAAGCTCCACCTCTCTACCCATCAATATGCTATGCTTAGCATAGCATGTTTGGCAACACAAAATGGCAATTCTTATGCAATGTAAAAGTGTTCTCTCTTTGATTCCCATTCTTTCTTGGACAATGTACCCTGTCAGGGATTTATTGTCTTGATGTTATAACCATTCTTTAACTTGTACACAGCTAGGGATGTTTTGGCCCACTCCTTTTTCTGCTTATGATTTTAGAAATCATGACACTTGTTTATGGTTTTGAATCATAACAACAGCCACTTCTGATTAATATGGTTTTGGACTATAAAAGGTGTACTCAAAACCAGGAAGGGGGTGGAAAGGTGTACACTTGCAGCCTGCTCCTTGGCCTGCCAACTGGTGGATCCAGACTTCTGGCTGGTGAATAAAGTTTCCATCTCCTGCTTTAAGATCAACTTGGTGATTCTGTCTTTCTGCGTTGAATTTCACTGTCTTCCTCTGGAAATTGTTTTTCATTTGAGTATTTTTTTAAAATTTTTTAATGCTTTAATTAGTTATACATGACAGTAGGATGCATTTATGCATTGTGATATATCATACATAGATGGGATATAATTTCTCATTTTTTAAAGTGTACATGTTGCAGAATCATGTTGGTCATGTAGTCACATACATACATACAGTAATAATGTCTGTTTCATTCCACTATCTTTCCCATCCCCACATTCCCTCCCGCCCCTCCCTTCACTTCCCTCTACCTAATCTAAGGTAATGCTATTTTTCCCTAGTGCCCCCCGCCTTACTGTGAATTAGCATCCACATATTAGAGAAAACATTCGGCCTTTGGTTTTTGTGGGATTGGCTTTTTTTTATTTTTTTTAGCATAATATTCTCCAACTCCAAACATTTACTGGCAAATGCCATAATAATTTCACCTTTCTTTAAAGCTGAGTAGTATTCCATTGAATATATATTATATTTTCTTTATCCATTCATCTATTAAGGGACACATAGGTTGGTTCCATAGTCTAGCTATTGTGAATTGAGCTGCTATAAACATTGATATAGCTGTGTCACTATAATATGCTGATTTTAAGTCCTTTGGGTATAAACCAAGGAGTGGGATAGCTGGGTCAAATGGTGGTTCCATTCCCAGTTTTCTGAGGAATCTCCATACTGCTTTCCATAGTAGTTGCACCAATTTGCAGTCCCACCAGCAATGTATGAGTGTACCTTTTTCTCCACATCCTCGCCAACATTGATCGTTGCCTGTATCCTGATGATTACCATTGTGAGAGGAATGAGATGAAATCTTAGAGTAGTTTTGATTAACATTTCTCTAATTGCTAGAGATGTTGAACATTTTTTTCATATATTTGTTGATCAATTGTATTTCTTCTTCTGTGAAGTGTCTGTTCAGTTCCTTAGCCCATTTATTGATTTGGTTATTTGTTTTTTTTGGTGTTAACATAATTACATCCATAACAAAATAGTAACACTATCACCCCTGCAACCCTGTGATTGTCTGGCCAGAACTAGTTGGGTTGCATTTGTTCTCTCCTGCCATCTTCACTATTGTTCTGTAGCCCACTTACTGTACTTTTTACAGATAAAGAACCTACTCTTTGGAGAGGTTAGGATGATTGATAAGTAACTGTAAATGTGTCAAAGGGATTTGATCTTAAGCAGCCAGTATAAGATATCTCCCTTTCAAACTCTTCACTGGGCTGTTCCTCCTCGCTTATTTCTGAAGTAGCTCAGAATAACTCATAACTTATGGGCCTTGTAAATCTCAGCAACTATAAAGATTTTCCTTTGCATTTTGACCCTTTATTTCTTTTCATTATATCCACTATGTTTCAGATACTTTCTTATTTTTCCAACTCTTCTAGTCATTTCCACTCTTCTAATATTTTTAGCATCTAATATGTACTATGTGCTATGCTGATTGTAAAGGATATGAGCAAGGGAAAGACATTTCTCCTGTCCTGGAGGAGTGACAATACCAATTATGCTGTTTTTTTTTTAAATATTTCTTTTAGCTGTAGATGGACACAATACCTTTATTTTAATTATTTATTTTTATGTGGTGCCAGGGATTGAACCCAGTGCCTCATGCATGCTAGGCAAGTATTCTATCACTGAGCCACAACCCCAGCTCCCAGTTACGCTGTCTTTTAATGTTATGAATCATGCTTTGGTTTTTCCATGCAACACTAAGTTATATTTAGTTGCCAAATGATTCTGATATCATGTTACAGAAATCCTATGGAATTTGTGTTACTTATTTTATAGAAAGTTAAGCAAAATTCAGAGACCAAGAACTTCAGAAATGTTAATGTTCAGGAGAACAAAACCTAGAATGAAATCTAGATTCTGCAGCATAGAAAATATCTGACCTATCTTTGGCTTCTTCTCCTGATTCTTCTTCCAGGACTTCTATGTTCATAATGCACAGTATCCCTTGCCAATACTTTCATGGACTGTTAGTTTTTATTACTCAGAATGTATGCTTATAATATTCTGAGCATAATATTAGAATATTGTTATAAAATCCCAGCCCAGTGAAAGAGGAGCAGCCTCATTTTATCTTGGCCACAGGACAGTTCTGGGCACTTGACCTTGGAGTTCAGGAGAAGCCTATATGCCCCACCCTCACAACAACCTGAATGGTTAGGCCAGGAGGGAGTGAGGTGCTCTGGTTTTATATTTTGTTTACATTAGCTTTTGCTGCCCCCAAATCCAGATAACTTGTTTCTTTTTGCCTGTAGAACTTGTTCTTGGCTCTTCCTCACCCTTTCACAATCCCTGGCCCCTTGCAGGAGAGTGATTTCAGGCTCGGAGGACTTTTCTATTCCAAGCAGAGGGCAAATATGCTGTAGAGGCCCCAGATCTATATGAGGCCTGGAGGGGAATGAGTTCTCACCCACCTTTCTTCTAGTTGAAGCCCACCGGGCTAGGTGCACTGGAAAACCAGATCCTACATGGAACCCTAGATTGACTCCACCTTGGAAAGCAACACCTGAGTTTTCAGGCACCCTTAGCTTTGATCTCCAGTTACTTCTTGCAAGAGCAGTTATAGGTCTGTGGAAAGTTATTTTACTAATGGTCCCTTAGACTTGGGCCATGAATTATAATTGGTTCTGTCTTTTTTTTTTTTCTTTCTCCTTGGAGAACAGTTGTGACAGCCATAGGTATTTAAAAAGACCCTGGGCCTCGTCCCTTTCCTCTCTATCCCTCCTACAGACACTTCTATTTCCCTTAGTCCCTCTTGTAGTTCCAGGTAGGCCATGTTCCAGCTGCCAGCCTGGCATCCATGCTTTGTTGGATGCCACTTCCAACTGATTGCCAGTCCTATGTGTCTTTTCTCTTTCCTGGCTTAAATCCACATGGCTGTGCCTGGCATGGCCCTTGAGAGAGCCTCTTGCCTGTGTTTGGCTCAGCTTATTTAGGCTCTGTATGTTACATCTCCAGACAACCATGCCCTTTCCTGGGGATGGAACCAGGATGAGAACTGGGAGCTGAACATGGAATCATCTCTGCTGATGGTCTGGCTTGAAGGTGGGGTAGAGCAGGCCCCAGCTGGTTATGCACATCCTCAGATCTGTGCCAACCCAGGGACATGCTGTTACAACCTCCTGGTGCCCACTGTACCTCCTTCTTTCTGGGAGACTCAAACCATTTCCTAGCTGGCACTGCCAGAGTTAATCTCTCTGTGGTAACTGAGTGAACCATAATAAAGAGAAGGGAAAAAGAAAAGTCTCAACCCATATTAATCTAAATGGACAGTGTCTAGTTATGCACTCCAGTAGTTATATAAATATCTTTATCATATGTATATTTCATTCATATATATATATATATATATATATATATATATATG
The DNA here is from genome assembly GCA_025594165.1 of Tamias sibiricus. NCBI lineage: Eukaryota > Metazoa > Chordata > Mammalia > Rodentia > Sciuridae > Tamias > Tamias sibiricus. Next base: position 23,229,008 of record CM046672.1, on the reverse strand, counting down.
AAACAATGGGAAGAAGGAAGAACTATAAATGCAAATAGGGCTTTATGTTGGGAACATTATTGTGTGCATGGCTCAAACAAACAAAATTTATTACTTTTTACAATCTGCTTGACAAATCCAGCATTTCCTCTGCTTCCTGTTGTGTGAAGTAGGGTCATGGGTGATTGGAAGGTACAAAACAGCCTAAGTCACACAGCTGGCAACCTGTGTTGACCACCAGCCTGGAATGCAGCCAGAGAATCAACTACTGCCTTCATTTCCCTATGTGCTTCTCTGCATGGCTGCTTGGGCTTTCTCACAGCATGGAGGCCTCAGGAAAGTCAGACTTCTTTCTAGGAAACTAGTTTTATATATAGTATAAAAGCAGAATCTTCCAAAACCATCTTAAAATTTAATTATACAATTCATAGCAGGCCAGTTTTTTCACATGCTATTGGTTGAAGCAGGCCATGTTAAAACCACCCGTGGTTAAGAGCTTATGGTTGAAGTCCCCCAGGGTTAGCACAGTTTATGTTTAAAGCACCCTAGTTTCAAGAGGACTCCATAAGAACATACAAGCTAAGAGGTGCATTATTGGAAGCCATTGACATAATACTCTACCATCAACTAACTTCCCCAAATGCAAAACTAATATTTGAATAATATTGTTGGGATTAGAGTCCAGGTCTCTCCCTTTTCTTTTGAGAATGATTTGATGCCTAAAGCCCTGGAGTAGAACCTCCCCATAATCAGAGAACCTGAGTAAAAACAACTATCATCCCCCCAAAGCTGAAAAATTGTTACACTTTATCATAATAACCATAGAATACAAGCATGGGTGTCTTTGCTGAGAGTAACCCTCTGATCTTCATGGTTGAGTCAGTGAGGAAATAAAGATCCCTATTATAGTCTGACTATGAGATGTTCCCCAAAAGCTCATTTGACTAAACAATGCAAGAACCCATGTTCAGAGATACAATGATTAGATTATGGAAGCTATTGCCTAATTGGTGAATTAATCTATTCAAGTGGTAACTGGGTGGTAACTGTAGGCAGGCAGGGTGTGGCTAGAGGAAGTAGATCACTGGCTATGTGGTTTGGAGGTTTATATTTCATCCCTGGAATCTCACTGTCACTCTCTATGCTTCCTGGCTCTCATGAACAGAGCCACTTTCCTCCACTATGTCCTTCCTCCATAACATTCTGGCTCTCCTTGGCCCCAGAGCTATAGATTCAGCCGACCATGGGCTAAACCTCTGAAACCAGGAGCCAAAATAAACCTTTCCTTTTCTAAGTTTTTCTTTTCAGGCCGTTTGGTCACAGCATCAAAAAGCTCACTAATACCATCCCCTAGATAACTAAGGAAAAAAAAAAAAAAAAACAGTGATATAGAATCTACTTCTATGACAACTTGCCAAAAATTATTCCAAGTTGTTCTCATCATTATAAAAGGCATTTTAAATAAGATGGTCAGGGAAGATTCTCTGAACACAGTTGAACATACACATGAAAGAATTAATTGCAGCTGTGCAAAGTAACATTCACTCCAACATACAGCACAAGCATCATCCTTGAGGAACCTCCCTGACATGAGCTCTTAGCAGAATGAATGCCAACTGCTTTCTTCTCTCTTCCACCTCCTCCTTTTGTGCTATTCAGTGCCTGCCTGGAACACAATCCTATTTTAATACCATTGTTTTGATGGAAAAAGCCCTTTATGTTACCTTGTAATAGATACTAAAAAGGGTCACATCTTCAGAATTGGAAGTGTTCATCTCCTTTTCATATTTTGCTCAGACCTCACTTATTTCCTTTCTATATCTTAAAAAGAACAAATTTGATCCTTTTCCTCCAGGGTGCTATGTTTTCATTCCACACAGCAGTTCCTGCAGTTTTGCCTACCTCTTGATTTCCTTAAATTAGGGAGGAGAGGAAGAACGGAAGCACATTTGGTGTCTCAGTGTGGTCTATTCTTTATTAGCGTCCTCTCAACAGGTCTGTGAAAAAAAAAAAAAAAAAAAAGAGCTGAAGTCTACAGCCTCACTATTCAGGGGAAGCTGCCAGCAGTTTCTTACCTCCCTGGTTATTTTTGCAAAGTTGTAAGCATTTAGCTTTGACTTTCCCCCTGTGACTATTTAGTTCCTCCCTGAGTGCAAAGCCTACAGTGTGCTCAGAGGGCCTGAGACTTGGTCTTCTGGAAGCACGATGTATTTGTACAGTTCTCCCACTGAAAGGCTTAGAGATTCATTATCAGCAGTGCCTCTGGGAGCTCTGCCTTCTTCTGGGCCCCTGCAGATTCTTGTTCTAACTCACTGGACAAAACTGCTTCAAGCTGATGCTCCTGGGTCCCAAGGGGTGAGAAACTTTTCTTTATAAATGTAGGGGTTTTTGTCATTTTTTTTTTTTTTAAAGCAGTGGGCTGGAAGTATTTGAGAACACAGGAACAGACCATCCTTGCTGGTGATTATCAGTCTTGTTAATAATTTTTTAATGACATGGTAGGGTTTCACTCAATTAAAGTACTGCTCTTTTTGCAGGCCACTTTTTCAGAAAATCATAGCAATAATGGTCTTAATTTCCATTAGCTAACTTTTAGTCATCTATTCACACTCTACCATGCCAGTTACCATGCTAAATATGTTAATATTTCATCTACCTTATATGAATGCTCAAAGTTAGGGGCTGCTTTATCCTTATTTTATTTTCAGAAAGCTTAAATCATTTTTCCATGGTTGCAGAGCTAAGTTACACAGCAAATGCTCTGTGGAATGCATGAATTAAATGCAAGGTGGGACATTTGGTTCAAACAAAATCGTCATCCAAGGCCAGTTTTAATGCAGTATGTGTTATATTTGACATCTCTACTTGGGCATGGCTGCATAAAAAAAAGAAAATCCATAACTTTTATGATAACTGTGTTTGTATACACTGTTTAAACTTATGGACTTGGATTTAGGATTGTGGTTTTATTGCGTGCCCTTTCAAATGTCCACAGTGTTTTGATAAGGGAAGTCTACCCGAGAGTATATTTGAAACAGGTAAATTAAAAAAGAAAATGAAATATCCTTTCAAGGAGGAACTTTAGTGGCATTGTATGGAAAGTACCTGAGGTTCAGGCTTATGTATAAGGGATTCTTCTTTGGCTACAACTTTGGAAGGCAGTTTCTAAACAGGAAAATAATGAAAATCTTCTCCCAACCAAAAGTATAAGAAATAATATTGCTGATTAGTGATGACTCTGGTTAGAAAGAACAGAGACAGCCCAAAATATTATAATTTTTCCTAGAAAGTAGCATGCTTTATGAAGTAAGAGTAGTTTGAGGAAAGTAAACCTTTCAGATATAGCATAAATGGTTACTTAGTGTGTAGGCATGTGTGTGTGTGTGTGTGTGTGTGTGTGTGTGTGTTCACTGGGAATTAAGCCCAGGGCTTTGTGAATGCTAAGCTTCTGTTATGCCAGTGAGATAAACTCCCAGGTCAATGGGTGCTTTTGAGATGGGTCTTAAGCAGGTTCCTAAAACAACCTTAAAAATTTCCTGCACATACTAAAATTAGTTCTGAAACTGACAAGAACTATCCAGTAAAGAGGGGCATGCATTACAAAGAGTATTACTTATTGCAAGACTAACAGAACTTTCGTTATCAAAAAAATGGTTTTTTTTATTTAGTTATACAAGGTAATTGATTTCCACCCATCTTTTTTTTTGAGAAAATTGATTTTGTATCATAATTACAATCAACACTATTTATACTTCTTTTCTCAAAAATGTTTTACGTTTATTTTAGAATAAGATGTTTATTTAATTTTTATTTTATAGAATATGATTATCAGTCTTAATCAATTTTTATTCTTAAAAATTCTGTTATGGAATTATTATACATTCATAACTGATAAATTAGTCTCATCCTTTCTAAATAATATAGTAAAAGTTCAAATATTCAGATTGGGAAAAAAATAGTAAATCACTTGCAACATTTTTCATCTAAAAGTAATCTGTATTTTTCATATTGACTATTACTGTTTGGGTATAACAGGGATTATTAAAACTACTACTCCTCATGTCTATGTTTCAGTACATAATAATGATGATTACTTTAGACTATGATGATGGCTTGTTTTGTAATCATCCTCATTTTGGAAATCCTTCAACATGCTTACCACCATCCTGGATGAACCCCCAGAAGATAAGGGTGGAGCATGGGAAAGGGAAGCACTCACATGTGAGAATTGGAATAGCCTGAAAATCTCACAACCACGAATCCCTCTAGGTAGTTTTCCTTACTGCTTATTCTGTTCTTACTTTTAATATGCTCAGAATTTGAGATTCTTTTTCCATGTTTTTTTTTTTTAAAGTATCTGCAAAGTAATGTCTTAAAAACTGAGAGATTTCATCAATATTTTTGTTCTTATCATGTACACTGTATAAGTGCATTTTCTAAACATTGCTGGAGCTTCTAGCAATGTTAAAAATGATTCAGTGCTTTAGTCTGTGCCATTTTACTGAAGGAAATTATTTCTTTATAATATACATACACATATATATACTTTATATATGTATGCTATATATACTTTGTATATATGGTATATATACAAACACTATTTTATATATAAAGTACTAGTTTGTATTTATGTATATTTGTTCTTCTGTTATTTTCTTATTTAAAAAATTCCATACTAATTGTTTAATGTGCTAGATCTTGAAACACATTTATCCATCATACAAAGAAGGATGATAAATTTTACTGTGTGTTTTTTTAAATATCTATTTTTAGTTGTAGTTGGACACACCTTTATTTTATTTATTTATGTTTGTGTGGTGCTGAGGATTGAACTCACGGCATCACACGTGCTAGGCAAATGCTCTTCTACTGAGCCACAACCCCAGCGCCATTACTGTGTATTTTTCATTTAGAATAGTCTTTGTCTCCTAATTCTATTTATGACCAGAATCTCACGACGGGTTCATGCCAACCTTTGAGTTACCCTTTATACTTCCAAAGAATTATTGCTTAATTTGACATCTCACAGAGCCTCCTTCAGTACTGTCAAGAAGGCACTTTACTATTATAGTGTACACAGTGCCACATATTCGAGTTGTATAACCTCTTCTTAACCTTATATTTTTTACTTAGGATGATTGCAGGATAGAGTTTATTAAATGATGAGACTGTTTTGATAAGCAAAAAAAGAAACTGTTCTGGAATTGTTAAAAGGGTAGGTGAGCCTTTTATGACAATATTCCCCACATGAGAAATAATGGTGCTAGTTATTTCTGCAATTTAGGAAGTTAGTTAGTAGAAACTATGGTTTTCTTCTAATTAAACAAACAAGTGACATCTTAATACAAAAAAAACAAATGCTAGTTTTACTCTCTGTTCTCTCATACTATTTCCCAATTTTTAAAAAAAAAAAATAAACCTGTTGTCAGGTTTAAATTAGCTTTCTTGGTTGAAATCAGCAGTCTTAATTTGCAATTGAAATCCATCCAATTAAACAATAGATTGCCTGGAATTAATGGTAATTGAACAATCTAAATTAAATGGGAGAAATTGTGGACAAGTGAAGAGGAAAATAAACATGGCACAATTTAAGCTTGGAAAGTCACATACATTAACAGGACCCTGGAACCACATTTCCTGAGATGCCACTTGCCTTCAGAAACATCTGTAAAAACCTTTGTGGGATCCTATACTGACCAAAAAAATGGGTACCTTGGTAGACATTGAGGCAACTAGAATTGAAGCAGCTACTAAGGCCCTATGTTTGCAATGGATTTACTTTCTCTTGGTTAATAGAACATGGCAAAATATCCCTTTGTTACCATCAACCACATAAATGTGACAGGAGAAGAATTTTCCACTGCATATGTTGTAATATAGCTCCATTAAAGGGTCTAAATCTCCTTTCTCAGGAATGAAGCAATGGATAAGACTCTGGAAAAATAAGTGCCGTGGTGAAGTTTATATTGATTTGTTGCCAGAGAGAGAAAATTGTAGAAATCCAATCTAGGTCTTGCATAGGCACTGCTAAGTCTTTAGAGAGCTAACTAAAAAAAAAAAAAATTAAAAAAAAAAAAAAAAACTCAAGTTTTGGAAAAGGGATCTCTGACTGGCCAATAATGTGTAGTCTGAGAAAAGCAAGGTAGTTTATACATAAAGACTCTTACCATCACCTGCAGAGACAGATCCCTAATCAAGATTAGGTTTTTAAACCTTGATGATGCCCAAACACACCAAGGAGATATGAAAAGTTTTGTTTGCATAATTGAAATCTCTGGGAAGAGTCAGGTGGGCATCTCAGGCCACTCAGAAATGGCTTGAGAGAGCAAGGAAAGAAGATTGGGGAGAGTATTTATTGTGGAGAGGAGGTGGGAATGGGGTGAGGGTGCTTTGATGTGGTCAGGGGCATTTGTGGTTTGCATCTTCTGCTGTTGTCAAAGAAGCACCTAGATTATTATTATTTTTTTAATCATCTTGTCCTAATATGGAGCTCAAGGCAAAGAGGGAGGCATGAGACTTGAAAGCGCTTATCAATCGACCATATTTAAAAAGCTGCGATCAGACTTCTTATAACAAGGCTCAGCATTGAGAATGAGAAATGTCCAAACAGGTAGTTCTTCTAATCTGCTCCTGATCTTGCAAATTAAGCTGACCTGCTACCACGGTTCACTCCTGCTGACCCATTACTACAGTAGGTTTGAGACTAACAGTGCTAAGCAAAATATTAGCGTGTCATCCACTAATTTTGCTCCCCACCCACTTACCCACCTGTTTCATTAATTTCTTTGTTTGTCCTGAAACACTTGACTCAGTATCCATATTAGATACTGAGATACTTGACTCAGTATCCATATTAGAAACCTTGATGGCAAAGTAAGCTTGACAACCTCCCAGGATCTGTTTCACTTCTCAGACCTTTATCTCCATTCAGAGTGGACAGCTGTGCTAACCAATTCAGCTTCATTCTGCTGCCTCATTTCATTGCTTTGCCTTCAGTAAGAACTACCCCGATAGCACATGAAACCTCCTGACTGGTACAGACTTTATCTTTATTGCAGGGATTTTAATATCAGGATTCCTCGTATGTGTGATGTTTCACTACTTCAGGCTTCTATCTGTGGATATACTTTCCTTTTCAAATTCTACTGTTGTCTTCTCTATGCTGAATATCCCCAAATATATCACTTCCAAATTTCCTGAAAATCTAACTCCCTAATTTATTTCCCCATGTGTGCATCTTACATACAAATAGATGCCTCTGAAACTACAGGTTCAAAATTTAACTCACTTATCATCCATTCCAACCTGCTGCTTTTCTACAAACTCATTTCAAAGAGTAGAGCCAACCATGTTTTTTTTTTTACTATCTCATCCATAGATGTTGGTAGTTTGTTCTTTTTTTTTTTTTTTTTTTTCTGACAGCTTTGTTGAAGTATACTTAACAGACAAGAGCTGCATATATATAAAATGCATATAATTTGACAAGTTTGGATGTATGTAAACAACCACGATACTATCACCACAGTCAAGGTAACAAACACATCCAACACTTACCAAAATGTCTTTGTGTCCTTTGTTTTGTTTTGCTTTGGTGGTAAAGAGCACTTAAGATGAGATCTACGAGCTTAAAATTTCTGAAGGACACAAAACTATATTGTTAACTACAGGTGATATGTTGTACAGCAGATCTCTAGAACTTAGTCATCTAGCATAACTTCAACTTTATATACATTGAGCAAAAACCCCCATGTACTCTGTTCCCTGGCCCTGGCAACCACTGTTGTATTCTCTAATTCTGAATTTATCTATTATAAACATCTCATGCAAGTGAAATAATGCAGTATTTGTCCTTCTGTGACTGGCTTAGTTCACTGAACACAAATATCTTTCAGGTCTACCCATCTTGTCACAAATCGCAGATTTTTTTTTATAAGTATTGAATAATACTTTGTATTTGTATTAATTTCTTTGTATCTACCACATTTTATTTGTGCATTCACTTTCAGTGGACATATCAGTTACTTCTATACCTTGGCTATTGTGAAAAATGCTGCAATATCTAGTCAAGAATACACAACAGGGAAAGAATATATCTAGTCAACAAATAGTATTGGAAAAGTAGGCTATACAGTCAGAAAAAGAACAAAAACAGAATACTACCTTATACCATACATAAAATTCAAGTAAAAAGTATTAACGTTTTCAATGTAAGATCAGGAACTGTAAAACTTGTAGGAGAAAGGCTCATTGGTATTGGTCTATGCAACAATTTCTTGGATATGATGCCAAAAGTTCAGTGAACAAAACCACCATTTTTTTTCCTTCCCCCCCCTCCCCCCTTGCTCCCTCCCTTCTCCTCCCTTTCCATTGACCATTCTAGTGTTCCTCTGATCCTATGTACCCTCTTACAACAACACTGTGGAACTAGCCTCCTTATATCAGAGAAAACATTCAGTATTTGGTTTTTTGAGATTGACTAATTTCACTTAGCATTATATTCTCAAACTTCATCCATTTACCTGCAATTGCCATTATTTTATTCTCTCTTATTGCTGAGTAAAATTCCATTTTGTATATATACCACATTTTCTTTATCCACTCATCTACTGAGGGACATCTAGGTTGGTTCCACAACCTACCTATTGTGAATTGTGCTGCTATAAACATTGAAGTGGCTGTGTCACTGTAAAATGCTGTTTTTAAGTCTTTTGAGAAAGACCCAGGAGTGGGATGGCTGGGTCATAGGGTGGTTCCATTCCCATTTTCCCAACTGTTGCTGCCTGAAGCGGAAACCACCTTGGAGCAATGAACGCCGCAGGAAAATTCGGAGGCAGGATGAAAATGAAAAAAGGTCTTTTATTCTTCTTATCTTTTATGGCTCTCAGCTAACCGCAATCTTTAGCTATCTCCTTGATTATAGGCTCCTTCACCCAAGAAATCTCCATACTGCTTTCCATAGCGGTTGCACCATTTTGCAGTCCCACCAGCAATGTATGAGTGTGCCTTTTTCCCCACATCCTCTCCAACATTTATTGTTGTTTATGTTCTTGATAGCTGCCATTCTGACTGGATTGAAATGAAATCTTAGAGTAGTTTAGATTTGCATTTCTCTAATTGCCAGCAATGTTGAGCATTTTTTCATGTATTTGTTGATTAAATGTGTATCTTCTTCTGAAGTGTCTTTTCAATTCCTTAGCCCATTTACTGATTGGGTTATTTGCTTTTTTGGTGTTAAGTTTTTTGAATTCTTTATATATTCTAGAAATTAATGCTCTATCTGATGTGCATGTATTAAATATTTGTTCCCAATTAGTTGGCTCTCTATTCACCTCACTGATTGTTTCTTTTGCTGAGAAGAAGCTTTTTAGTTTAAATCTATCCCATTCATTAATTCTTGGTAATAGTTCTTGCGCTACAGGATTCTTATTAAGGAACTTGGGGTTCCTTAATAATTCTTATTAAGGAACTTCTGACAAGTTGGAAATTGGAGCTTACTTTTTCTTCTATTAGGCGTATTGTCTCTGGTCTAATTCCTAGGTCCTTGATCCACTTTGAATTGAGTTTTGTGCATGGTGAGAGACAAGGGTTTAATTTCATTTTGTTGCATATGGATTTCCAGTTTTCCCAGCACCATTTGTTGAAGAGGCTATCCTTTCTCCACTGTACATTTTTGGCGACTTTGTCTAATATAAGATAGCTGAAATTATATGTATTAGTCTCTGTGTCCTCAATTCTCTACCATTGGTCCACCAGTCTGTTTTGGTGCCAATACCATGCTGTTTTTGTTACTATTGTTCTATAGTATAATGTAAAGTCTGGTATGGTGATGCCCCCTGCTTCACTTTTCTTGCTCAGGATTGCTTTGGCTATTCTAGGTCTCTTATTTCTCCAGATGAATTTCATGACTGCTTTTTCTATTTCTTTGAAGAATGACATTGGGATTTTGATTGGAATTGCATTAAATCTGTATAATGCTTTTGGTAGTATGGACATTTTGACAATATTGATTTTACCTATCCAAGAACAAGGTAGGTCTTTCCATCTTCTGAGTTATTCTATGGTTTCTTTCTTTAGTGTACTATAATTTTCCTTATAGTGGTCTTTCACCTCTTAGGTTATGTTGATTCCGAGGTATCTTATTTTATTTTTTTTATGCTATTGTAAATGGAATAGTTTTCATCATTTCCCTTTCGGAGGCTTTGTCACTGATGTACAAAAATGCCTTTGACTTATGGGTATTGATTTTGTATCCTGCTAATTTGCCAAATTCATTTACTAGTTGTAAAAGTTTTCTGGTAGAGTTTTTTGGGTCTTCTAGGTATATTATCATGTCATCAGCAAATAGTGCTAATTTGAGCTCTTCTTTTTGTATCTGGATCCCTTTAATTTCTTTCGTCTGTCTAACTCCTCTGGCCAGAGTTTCCAGTACTATCTTAAATAGCAGTGGTGAAAGGGGGCATCCCTGTCTTGTCCCAGTTTTTAGAGGGAATGCTTTCAATTTTTCTCCATTTCAGATAATGTTAGCTCGGGGCCTTGCATAAATAGCTTTTACAATGTTGAGATATGTTCCTGATATTACTAGTTTTTTTTTCCAGTGTTTTGAACATAAAGGGGTGTTGTATTTTGTCAAATGCTTTTTCTGCATCTATTAAGATAATCATATGATTTTTATCTTTAAGTCTAATGATGTGATGTATTATGTTTATTGATTTCTGAATGTTGAACCAGACTTGCATCCTTGCAATAAACCCCACTTGATCGTGGTGCACTATTTTTTGAAATGTTTTTATATCCGATCTGTCAGAATTTTGTCGAGAATTTTTGCATCTATATTCATTAAAGATATTGGTCTGAAGTTTTCTTTTTTGGATGTGTCTTTGACTGGCTTTGGAATTAATGTAATATTGGCCTCATAGAAAGAGTCTGGAAGAGCTTCCTCTTTTTCTATTTCTTGAAATAGTTTGAAGAACATTGGTATTAGTTTCTTCTTTGAAAGTCTTGTAGAACTCAGCTGTAAACCCATCAGGTCCTGGACTTTTCCTTGTTGGTAGCTTTTTGATGACATTTTCTATTTCTTCGCTTGTAATCAATCTGTTTAAATTGTGTATAGCCTCCAGATCCAGTTTAGGCAAATCATATGATTCTAGAAATCTGTCAATGCATTCAGTATTTTCTATTTTATTAGAGTACAAATTTTCAAAGTAATTTCTAATTATCTTCTGTATATCTGAGGTGTTTGTTGTGATATTCCCTTTTTCATCATGAATGTTAGTAATTTGAGTTTTTTCTCTACTTCTTTTCGTTAGCATCGCTAAGGGTCTGTCAATTTTGTTTATTTTTTCAAAGAACCAACTTTTAGTTTTGTCAGTTCTATGAATGGTTTCCTTAGTCTCAATTTCATTAATTTCTGCTCTGATTTTAATTATTTCCTGTCTTCTGCTGCTCTTGGTGTTGATCTGTTCTTCTTTTTCTAGTGCTTTGAGGTATGATGTTAAGTCATTTATTTGTTGTTTTTTTTTTTTACCTTTTAAGAAATGAACTCAGTGCAATGAATTTTCCTCTTACTACTGCCTTCATAGTGTCCCAGAGATTTCTATATGATGTATCTGTGTTATCATTTACCTCTAAAAATTTTTTAATCTCCTCTTTGATGTCTTTTTCAACCTCTTGTTCATTCAGTAGCATGTTGTTTAGCTTCCAGTTGTTGGAGTAGTTTTTCTTATTCCTTGTTTTGTCGTTGATTTCCAATTTCATCCCTTTATGTCTGATAGCATGCAGGGTAGTATCTCTATTTTTTTTATATTTGCTGAGAATTGCCTTGTGACATAATATATGGTCTATTTTGGAGAAGGAGCCATGTGCTGCTGAGAAAAAAAGTGTATTCTTTTACTGAGGGATGAAATATTCTATATATGTTCGTTAGGTCTAAGTTATTAATTGTTTTAAGGAGGCCTAAGGTTTCTTTGTTTAGCTTTTGTTTGGATGATCTATCCTTTGGTGAGAGAGGTGTGTTGAAATCCCCTAGAATAACTGTGTTGTGGTCAGTTTTACTCTTGAACTTGAGAAGAGTTTGTTTGATGAATGTAGGCGCTCCATTATTTGGGGCATATAGATTTATGATTGTTATATCCTGTTGATGAATGGTCCCCTTAAGTAGTAAGAAATATCCATCTTTGTCCCTTTTGATTTACTTTGGCTTGAAGTCTACCTTGTTTGAAATGAGAAGGGAAACCCCTGCTTGCTTCCGCAGGCCATGTGAGTGATAAGACTTTTCCCAGCCTTTCACCTTCAGTCTATTGATGACTTTTTCTATGAGGTGTGTTTCTTGGAGACAGCAAATTGTTGGGTCATTTCTTTTAATCCATTCAGATAATCTGTGTCTGTTGAATGGCGAATTTGGTCAGGGTTTTTGAGATGTGATTTCTTTCCCCCATAATTCTTGAATAGCTCATTGTTCTTGTCTTGAAAAATTTTTGTTCAGAAGTGCTTTTTGCAAAATCTTTTAATCTAGGATTTTTCTCTATTCTTGGTTGATATATATTTTGTCCTCATTGTCTGAGGCTTCTTTCTCTTGTAGCTTTTAATAAGTGATTTTCTACTCTGTTGGTGTGATGAACTTCCTCAAGTTTGGAAAATTTTCTGATTATTTCATTAAATTTATCATTTTTGGTTTATTGCTTATGTTTTCTTTTTATGTTTTCATGAATTCTGGAATTTTTCTGATTTTTCTCTAGGATATATATTTTTCTCATTGTCTAGGTTCTTTCTTTCAAGTGCCTCTATCTCGATTGAGGTTTTATTTAGGTTTATTGCCTTTCATTTTGAAGTAATCCCTATTTATCTTCCTGTATTTGTTTATGGAGTTCTTTGTCAAAATGATCTTTCACCTCCTGTATTTGCTCCCTCATCTCATTTTTGAGTTCATTCTTAAGTTCCACTAACATTTGGAATATGTAATTTCTAAATTCCATCTCTAGCATTTCACCAACTGTGCATGCCATGGAATCTCCTGAGGAGGTATATTGATTTGTTTGTATCACTTTCTTCCCTTGTTTCTTCATATTACTTGTGTGTCTATTCTTCCTGCACTGTGGGACCTTGTCTATTTTGATTTTACCTTAAAACCTTACTTTGCTCCTGTAGTACAATGCTATCAGATCCCCTTATATTTCCTTTACACTTTAAAATCAAACACATTCTATTCAGAGAATCCCAGTTTGATCACAATGTACAGATTTAGTTAACCCAGATATTGTTTCCAATTTACTCTGTACGCTTCTGATGGGGTTTTATAGTTTCAAGTAATGGAAACAGAGGTGATATGTTTAGGAAGAAGGAATGAGTGTATTGACTTGTTCTTTCTCAGAAAGTATGAAAAGAGAGTTGTATGGAAGTGGTTTATTATCAGCAGATGAGAGAGGAAAGATAATGGAGTGAATGATTAAGAGGAAAGACCGATTTATATATAAACCTAACTTATGCAGTGGTTGAGAGAAGAAATAAAGAAAGATGGGAAAGAAAAAATAAAGAAAAGGAAAAAAAAAAAAGAAGAAAAAAAATTTTAAAAAATTACCAAGGAGTAGAAATTAGTGTAAGAGAGAGGAGAGAGAGAGTGAGTCTAGAAAATAGAGAATAAACTATATATAACACTACTTTGCTATATATTTCAATTGTACCCATTCTAGAAACCCCAATTTCTGCATATAACTTGTTTTTGCCTCTGTTGAGAATGCAATGGCGGGGTGTAAATAGGGAAGATGAAGGAAGAAGAAAAAATATAAAAGTGAGAAGGAAGAAAAGAAAGATAAGAGGAGCAGAAGCACACAAACACACTGTCAATCAAAGCAAAAACAAACAAAGAAACAAAAAACCCCAAGAAACAACAAAACAATCAAACAAGCAAACAAAAACAAAAATGTTGAACCCAAGAACAAGTCTCAAACAAAATGGACCCTTGGAAGCCCTTCTTTTTCCCTTCCAGTTTAAGCCAATTGATGCAGGTCATGTCCAGTCAGCAATCCTGTTAGTGGAGTCAAGGCCGCACCTTTGGTCAGTTGCAGAATGGCACAGTGGAATAGTGGAAGGAGCTTATCCTCAATCTGGGCCCTGTGTACAGCAGCAGAGAGATGCTACTATGGGCCCTGGAGGCAGGCAAGCTGGTGGCTGGGTCTCTCCTTCTGGCGGGCGGATGCCTACCTCTTGCTCTGGTTGCAGCTGGGCAGGTCACACTCCCCCTGGGAGTGGAGGAAGCATTTCCCCAGGTCTGTCCCTCTTGCTCTGGTCGCTGCAATCGCAGCAGAATAGGAAGATGCATCAGCAAGGAGATGCTACTCTGGGCCCTGGAGACCAGGCAAGCTGGTGGCTGGGTCTCTCCTTCCGGTGGGTGGGTAAACTAGACTATTATATGATTCCACAATCTTTCTTCTGGTGAGATATTTTTTCTATATGCATCCATCATTTGACATATGTCCAAAAGAACTAAAATCAGGAATTTGAAACCTATCTGGATTTCAAATGATTTATTCTTTGTCATCATGTATGTAATTAAATTCCAATTATATTAAGTCTATTTCCCAAATATTTCTTTAATTCATTAATTATTTTAAAATCCATGTCATGTTATGAGTTTGGGCCTTTTGCATCCCTTTTCTGGAATGTTTCAATAGCCTACTGTATTAGTCTGTTTTCTGGTACTAAAATGAAGTACCCTAGGCTGGTAACTATACAGAACGGAGGTGTAACTGGCTCACAGTTCTGGACCTATGAGCACATGGCATGGGAATTGGCACAGCTCTGGTAAAGACCTCATGTCAGATGGCATCACAGTGGTAGAACTGGGTGCAAGAGGAGGAGTTCACATTGACAGGAAGGAAGCCAAAGAGCTAAAGAGCAATTCAGGCTTTCAAAATGACATATTCTCTTAAAACCTAACTCAGGGTCTCAGGAAAACTCTTTTATTCCCTTTAGGGTCAGTTCCCCAGTGACCTAAGGACTTTTCACTAGACCCCACCTCTTAAAGCTTACATACCTGTCACATCACCATGATGAGGGCCACACCTCCAACACACTGACCCTTGGAGAACAAACCACATCCAAACACCACCGCACCTACTAATATCTTTTCTCTTTTTTCTCAGTCCAAGCCATTCTGTCAGAAACAGCCAGGATTATCATTGTAAAATTATCATCGGATGCCTCTCCCCTGAGAAAAAACTATTTAAAAATTAATTATTATTATTATTGGCATAAATTTAAACTTCTTTGGATTATTTTACTTCCTGTTGAGAAGTTGAACACAGTCCTCTCTCTCTAAGGGTTGGGGGGTAAAGTCTCAACCCCTGGTACAAATGAATGTGACCTTTTTAGAAACAAGTCCTTTGTAGATATTATCAAATTAGTTTGAGGTCATGCTGAATTAACTACAATGACTTGATATCCTTGTAAGGAAAGGGTGATTTGGACATAGAGAGGAACGAGAGCCATGTAAATATAGATACAAAACTTGTAGGGCTGAACTACAAACCAAAAAGTGACAACAATTCCCAACAACCCCTCAAAGCTAGGAGGAGGCAAGGAAAGATTCTACCTCAGAGCTTTCAGAGGAACTATGGCCCTCCTGACATGTTAATTCCATAATTCCAGCCTCTTGCACTGTGACAGATGGAAATAATGTTGTCTTGAGCTGTTTCATTTGTGACTTAAATTTCTTGTCATCCTTGCTTATTTCCATAGCTATAACTGTCATCATTTCTTTTGTACTCTTTCTTTCCTTGTACCTTAAAACACATTCTGTGATTCAGATTCAATAGCCCTTTTTATTGATCTATTCTTCCCTTTATTACATTTTATTCTGTCTGCATACCCTATGTAATAGATAATGTGGTTATTTTAACAAATTGCCAATATTTGGTGGCTGAAACCATAGGTTTATTAGTTCATAGTTCTTGAGGCCATGGTTCAAACATTGTGTTTCAAGGGGCTGAAATCACAGTGCTGGTAGGGCAAAACTCCTTCCAGTAAGGCTGTAGGAGAGAATGTCTTTGAAGTTTTTTCCTCATTCTGGTGGCTTCTGGCATTCCTTTACATGTGGCTACATAACTTCAATTCTGCCATCATGTAATATTTAACAATATCCAGTGACATTTCTTACTGTCAGAACATGGCAATTCTGTGAGAATGTGGCAGGATGAAAGCAAGGATGCTGCTAGACAAAACCCTTATTACATCTAGGATCCCCAGCAAAGGATAACCTAGTCCAGATTGAGATAGTGTGGAGGTTGGGAAGCCCTATAGCTCATTCAAACCCATTTAATAATATTAACTCATCATTTTCTGCTGTGGTCCTTATTTGTCCCACCAACATTTATTTAGATGTCCATGATTAATACTTCCAGAGCATCCTGTGATTCCCCTTTAATAACATCCAAAAACATCATATCAAAATTACCTTCCTAAGTTCTCTTTTTCTTAAATAAGCTGTCACTTACATAAGACTTAATGAATGCATATCTTTTTGCCCTCATTTCAACTGTATTTAGAAGGGGTACCCAAAATAAATAAAAGCTTTATCAAAATTTTAAGTAACCAAATCACAAATTAATTAAAATATTGCACTTACAAGTAGAAATTTGGGATTATTAATACTATATTTCTCCAATTTATTGGATAGCTTAGACTTTGAGGTATTTATCACATCCATGGTTATGATAACTAACAGTATAAAATTTTAAAAATCACATATTCTTGGATAATTCAAACTTCAAATAACCAGTTCTATTAACCTTATTCTTTAATTCCATTAATACTGTTGTTATATTCACATAACCCAAAGTCATGGGATGAAATGACTGGTTCTAAACCCAGTTTTCCTCTGTCAAAATTTCTGTCATCACGGAAAAGTCAGACTTTCTAAGCCTCTGTTTCATCCTCAGTAACATGTAAGAATTCCTCTGGGTAATTTCCATGTGTTTGACACCTCTATCCCCTATAGTAATTAGTAGATATTGATATTTTATTTAGGGGTGACATTTTGTACAAAATAGATTATGACATTAATTTTGCCTCACATACCTCATCCATAAAATGAGTTAGGGAACAATAAGTACAAATCCTTCTGTTATGTCCAATGCATAACACCTTGCATCAGTTATGATCCAAATAAAAAAACAGATGATAGTAAAATAAAGCAAGACAATCACCAGAGTTCAGTAAAGGTATTATTTCCAAAATGTGGACAGATTTTGGGGAAATGAATGAAGGATTATGAAACATCCAAAGGTTAGTAACAGAGGGTACTGCTTTTATTACTGGTGGATTGAAGAGAAATTGGGGAGCAAACTTTATGGGAAAGGATGCCTGATAGACGATATGGCCTTAAGAAAATGAAGCCAAACAACCCATGGTAAAATAGCAGAGACAAACCAGATAAATAAATATCCTGATCTCACTTCTCCACATGTTCTGTAATATCCTACTTGAGTACAACATTGGCTAACCTAACCAACATCAGATGGTTATGGAATTTACTTACACTGTTCACAAAGTTCAGCCTCCACATCCTTAAACGAGGTGGTGGGCAAATGCAAGATACAAAAACCAACTTTGACAGAGATCATTCTCATAAAACCTTAATATTGTGAAGAGGTTTAGAAAATGTAAAGAACCTATCAGACCTCTCATAGGTTACTGTTTTCCAACGGAATACAAAATTATTTCAACACAGATACAGAGAGAATGGGTTTAATTGCCAAATGATTATTTTCACAGCTAGAGTAAGAGCCAACTTCACACTTGTTACTTTTTAATATGCAGTCTCACTAATCTTCAAAGGCAGAATGCTAAATTTGAATCAAGAACAAATAAGGGGAGTCATTTGCTAGATTAATTTATATAGGGTTGGATTAATGGATTTTTCCTATCTGCTTTTTTTCCAGATAATGAATATCAGAAATTAATTTTTGATATAAAAATCATTATCTTGAACCAAGTAATGGTAAGTAGATACATATCCAGCTTTTTTTCATGCCTCTACATACCCAAATAGTTTCAATAGAAATGTCACTAACTTTTCATTAATATTCTTTTACCACTAAAAGCATATTTTCTCTAATTAGAATTTTTGGGAAAATATGCCTAAAGTGAGTATTATCTGATGAATAACACTCATTAATAATTAATTGATGATTAATTAATTCATTAAGTAATGACTTTTTGCCATTAATATTCAAAAACTCTAAAACCAGTTTGGATTCATTTCTTCCCATCATCTTAATTTTGGATGTTCTTAGGGTTCTCTGTGAGACTATTGAAAAGTTTTTCTGATATAAAATGTGATTCGAGTGAATTCCTCTGGGTATGTAGATGCAGTGAGAGTTATATCTAGGTGATAAGAGAAGATATAACCCTGAAGATTGTCACATAATGGAAATTAGCAATGTGCCCATAGAATTTTATGATACACTCTCACATATAATATGGTTAAATATGTTTGGGCACAGAGGAAGAGCCTCTTTCTCTATCATTGTCATTTGCTGTGAACAGATTTTTGGCTGTATTTTCTTTTTCCTGGACAACCAAAATCTTTTTTTTCAGTCCCAATGACTACATTAGGTGTACCTTCCAAATGCCCCTCAATTACCATTTGGCTGAAGATTAAATCTAATTAACTTTTGAATATAATTTTCCTCATGTTAACACTATAAATATTCACCTATAGTATCTATTTATTTTCCTATTGGAGTTATAATTACATTTTCACCATAAAATGGTCTAAAATAGAACTAAACTAAATAATTTTCTTCAAAGAAAACAAGAAAGAAAATATTATAAAATATCTATATGCATCTTTACATTAGCATCAAACCATAATTTTAGAGTGAATGTCCATGATTTTGTGAAGGCTATGCTGAGGATATGGTTTAATTCAAATTAAGGACATTCAGGATAAAAATCACAAAAGGCTTTTAAGGAAAACACTTAGGAAAATAATACATTAGGAATTACATTTGCTTCTACTTTGTACCAAAACATGCTGGCAGAGCCTGCATTGACCCTCCCATCTGAAATAAACAAGCATACCAACAAATTGGATAATTTATGTAAAATAGTTTTTTAAAATATTGGGCATTTGGCAATGAAATACAGCGATCCTTGAGAAACAGAGTGAGAGAAATTTTTTTTAAAAAAACAAATAAGGTGATTCTTGTAAAAGCTTCAGTTTACTACCTTCAGAGAAATCCCAGGATCTGAAACAAAGAGGAAAAATCAAAGTTAAACTCATATATATATATAGGAGTTAAATGGACAGGATGGATAGATGAGAGTACTATGATTTGGTATGAGGTGTCCTGAAGGAGCCCCAATTAGGGAGATGGCTATTGTGGTCAGCTGGAAGCCATAAGTTCCACCTGATAATAAGTATGTATGTGACACACCTGTAAATGCACGTGAGGCACCCGCAAAGCTAAAGGTATATAACCGGGTGAAAGCGGTCGGAGTCAGGAGAAGAATGAATTCATTCAGTCAGTCATGCAGTCGCTCGGTCGGAAGAAGAGTTCGGGTCGGAGAAGAAGAAAAGAATCAGAGCGGCCAGAACGCAGGCAGAGCGGTTACAGAAGAGAAACCAGATAGAAGAAGTAATTCCTGGTCAGAGTCAGGCCGAGGCTCCCGAGGAAGAAAGAAGAAAGAACAAAGAAGAAAGAAGCTCTAAAAGCTAAGCTCTCTCTCTCTCTCAAAAGAAGAAATCTCTCTCTTTCAAGCTCTCTCTCTTTCTCTCTAAGCTCTAAGAAGATGAAGAAGAAAAAGCTCTCTCTTTCTCTCTAAGCTCTAAGAAGAAGAAGAAAAAGCTATCTCTAATCTTTCTCTCTAAGCTCTTTCTAAGAAGAAGAAAAATCTTTCTTTCTCTCTCTAAGCTCTAAGAAAGTAGAAGTAAAAGTAGTAATAGCTTTACTCTGCCTCCGAGAGTTTTCCTCCCGCGGCGTTTGTGGCTGGCCACGACAGGCAGCTTACAGTGTCCTCTAAAGCTCCTGTTAAGATAGGAATATTCAGAGGTAAAATGATTAGATTACAAGAGCTGTAATGTAATCCATCCATCCGAGTTTGAACAGACTACTAGGAGGTAACTGTAGGAAGTTGAGGCATGACTAGAGGAGGTGGATCACTAGTGACAGTCCCTGGAAGGGTTGTTGTACTTCCTGTAGCTCCTTCCCTTTTTCTCACTATGAGCTGAGCAGCATTCCTCCACGGGGCCCTTCAACCATAGTATACTGCCTCACCTTGGGCCCAGAACAATGAAGTTGGCCATCTATGGACTGAGACCACTGAAACTGTGAATAAACTTTCCCTTCTCCAAGTTGTTTTTGTTGGGTAGTTCATTCACAACAATGAAAAGTTAACTAAAACAGATAGACGAAAGCAGCTATAGCTTGCCAGGAACATAAATTGAGGAGAAATATGTATACAAAAAGAACTCCAGAGATCTGTGGAATATCCCCTTCATGTATTTAACAAAATACTGATCAGTGAAAGAGTGTGAGCCAATAATCCATGGTTGGGCAAATAACTACCTGAAAAAATAGAGAGACTCTTACGTACAGATCAAGCAGTTTTGTGAATATAGCCTGTTTCAGTCAGCATTGCATCACTGTGACCAAATTCCCAACAAGAACAATTTAAAGGAGAAAAAATGCATTTGGAACTCACAGTTTCAGAAGCCTCAGTCCACAGACTGCCTTCTCCATTGCTCTGGGACAAAGGTGAGGCAGCACATCATGGGGCAATAGACCAGCTGAAAAAAAGTTGCTCAGCTCATGTTGGGGTGGGGATTGGAAACAGGGACAATGAACCATTCCAGGACTCTCCCCCAGTGACCCTCCTTCTCCATCCATGCCCCACTTGCCTACAGATACCACCCAGTCAGTCCATTTAAACATGGATGGACTGATTAGATCACGGCTCACATAATCTAACCATTTTACCTCTGAATGTCCCGCTTTAAAAGGAGATTTTGGAAGCATATCTCATTTTCAAATTATAGCACAGACTATTCTTACCATCCAGATTGGGACACACAGCATTAGGTAGATTACTGTGAGACTGGTTTTTGTGGTTGGGGAAAATAATCTTTTCACTAAGTATGACTCAGGTCCTACTAAATAAATCTTAAAAGCAATATTCAAAAAATATTGTCAGTATATAAAATATCTGTGCCTCAAAATGAAGATCAAGAATATTTATAGGATTACAAAAATATGCAGCACAGAAGGAGTGAAAATTCACATTATCTAGTATCAGTAAAAAAAAAAAAAAAAAAAAAAAAAGATGATGACATATAAAAAAGAAAAAAAATGACCCATAATGAGGTGAAAATTTAAACAATGAAAACAAAGCTTAAAATGACAGAGATGTTAGGACCAGCTACCAAGAATGATAATGCATTTATTGTACCCATATTCCACATACAAGAAGTAACAGAAAAGATTGAAAATGATGAACAGAATTAAGAAAAACATATAAATGACCCAATGTAAACATCTAGATAAAAACTACCATGCCTGAGATTTTTTAAAAAAAATATGTAGGTTGGGAATTGCTGCAGATTAGACATTTCAAAATAAAATACTAAAAAATTTGAAGGCAGGCAACAGCAAATTATCTAAAAGAGACTCACAAAAAATTCACAGAAGAGCAGCAATGAGTACCAGTAAGTACAAAAACTTTAATTGGCTTCATATATGGGTAATTAAAGCCCGTGAAGGAAAAAGAGAGAAGGGATATAGAAAAAAAATTGATTAGAAATTGAATGCAAAATTTCTAACTTTATGAAAATAATGCAAATTTAAGTAGCTTAATAAAGAAACAGAGCATCCATCACTCTAAGGCATGATGTAATCAATTTGCTCCAGATCATTGATAATGATATTTTAAATGCATCTGTAGAAAAGACATGCTACTTACAGAGATAAGGGTGGTAGCAAATTTTTTTCTCTAGAAACAAAGCCGCTAAGAAAAGTAGAAATGTCTTTAAAATCTAATAAATAAATAAACTTAAAGAAAATGTTAAGTTAGAATTCCATAGTCATAGAAGTCACTTTAAAAAACAAAGGTGAAATAAAGAAACTTTCAGGCATATACAAATTGATATGAATTATAATTACTGTGTCTTCTGCACTGTGACATTTTTTTAAAGAAACTTCCCAGGCAAAAAGAAATTTATACATGATGAAAATATGGCTATGCATGAAGGGATAAAAGGCAAAGGAAGTAAATGCCATGAGTAAATATATGTGTAATTTCTACTATTTAAATTCTCTTTAGAAGACAACTGGCAATTGAAACAAAAATAATAATAATAATAATATGGTGCTAACAATAGAATATATAAAATAGAAAAATAAATGAAATCTAAAAAATCATAAGCTTAGTTTTTAGAAGTCAAGTCCATGGCAACAATAGCAGAATGGCAAACAATGTATAATGGAAATATGTTTATTTGCAATTCCTTTACTTTACATGGAATAGTAAAATACCATTGGAAGTAGACTCTGTCAAGTTAAAGATGTAAGGAATAAACCTAATGGAACAACACAAATGACACAAGAATTATAGCTAGTATAATGGCTATTCAGAATTGTCAATCACATTGGATTAAGAGATACCTAAGATTAAGAGGTGCCTAAAATGAAGAGGCCCCGGGGTGTCTAAATGAGGGTGTTTCAGGAATGACTGGCATGTGAGACAGCAAACTGAAACAGGGGCTCACCCTAAGTGTGGGCAGCACTGTCCAACAGGTTGGAAGCTTGGATGGAATAAACACTGTGTATTATGAATTGTAAAGCATACTACTTCAAATAAAATAAAAACTGAAAGAGCAAGGAAGCAGCAACTTAATTCTTCTTGAGGGGCTTCTTGATTGCTGCTGTGATTACCTGAGGACATCAGACTCCAACTCCTTCACCCTTCCAAAGCAGACTCTACCAGCGATTCTCCAGGGGCTTTCTAGGTCTTTAGTTCAAGACTGGAGTAGCTGCTTGATCCCTCTGTTCTGAGGCTTCAGGTTCTTGGACTGAGCAGTTACTGGTTCCTCCAGCTCTCGAGCCTGCAGATAGCCATTTTTGACTATCCAGCTTTGGTTGCATAATCCAATCTTTTCAATATGTATAAAAGTAAATATAAGATAATTTTTTTTCTTGAAAATCTATATTAAACCAAAAAAGGCATACAAAAAAAAAAAAAAAAAAAAGCAGGAAATATATTGGACATTTAAAAAATCAATTTAAAGTTGTTGGATTCAAGCCTAATTTTATCAATGATCATATTACATGTAAATGGTCTAAGCACCTTAATTAAAAAAAAATAGGTTCTGATTGCATTGAAAAAGGGGAGACTTAATGGCATGTTTGCAAATGGAAACAAACTTAAAAATAAGGATATCAGTAAATTAATTTTTAAAATATATAGTCCATTGTAGCACTAATCAAGAAAGTTCAAATGGCTTTGTTATTTGTTGTATTGAACATACTCAATTTCATGGCTAAAAAAATGCTACCAGATGCATTACAATACCCTAAATATATATAACACAGCTTCAAAAATATGAAGCAAAAATAAATAGAACTACCACCACAGTCAGAGACTTCAGCATTCTTCTAATTAATAGAAAAAAAAATAGATATGCCAATAGAAGCCTTCAATGATAGGGTCAATAATATTTACAAAATAATATTTTCAAAATTGACATTTATGGAGAATTCTATCTTATATAATTTGGCAGTGTATTGATTTGGCTACGATTTCAGCAAAAAGTCTATATCCATAACCAAGACAGCTGTATCTTGCATATCTCCATTTTCTAAGAGTGGGTGTAAATACAAGAAAGAGAAAACAATAATCTGAAGAGTGGCTTAATGAAATATAGGAGAAATAGGACTTAGGAAAAATAATTCATTTGTGGTAATGAAAAGATACCTTTTTTAGAGCTTATGGCAAAGCACTTTGAGATATTAAGCACATTGTTAGAGGGCACATAAACAAAATTAAAACACAGACATAAAACAGATTACAACAGTGGACTAAATGAAATGAGAATAGGAAAAACAGTATCTTAAAATTTTGAATGCGCTGTGCAATGTATATCACATGATTCCAAGATAATTAGAATTGCATATTATGTTGGGGATATTTGTTTTCTATAAAATTGTCTGTAATAGATCACTCCAGAACATTATGAAGCATATATTTGCCTTCCAAACCTGCCTATCTATGAAGGCTTCAAGTAATGAGATTGAAAATCTACACATGAGGAAATCTTTTAATTATGCACAGTAACACAAACACTAAACCAGAGAACAGACTTTGAAAAATTCATTTAGAAATAATGTGTGCTACCTTTTGGAAGTTTACTCTGAGGCTACGTGTTTTCATGGATGAGTCCCCCTGCCTGTGGTTGGTGGTAATGATGTTTCAGTCTTTCTTCATTTTAACTTTCTTTAGATGAAGATTATGCCCATAAACTTCTCAAATACCCTCCTGTTTGTAGGAAATTTACAACATCTATCTTGATCTATCCTATGTGAAGTAGGCATTTCATGGTGGAAGTAACAAAATAGTATACAATTCTCCAGTTTCACTGGAGATATGATATGTACTTTACACAAAAAATAAAATGTTGCTAATTCATTTTTTGCAAATTGGTTTTAGTAAATAAAAAAGTACTTGTGAATTACTACCCATAACACAAGCACACTAAATTTTAACAGAGAGACATTTAGAAATATAAATAATCTTTTTAAATAATAGTTGCTTTCTCAAATTATTTTTATATTTGTTTTCCAATATACTTAAAATACCCTAAAACTCTCTTCTCCCTTAAAACTAAATTACACAATATGTTTTCAAACACTCCTCAAAGTTATCATTTATAATTTTAAAAAGTATAAAGATTGAATATTAGAACTGATTACAAGTAAAAGAAAGACATTCTGAAAACTTGGCCAGACACAGATTTCTGTGAAAAGTTTTAGCATTGTGAAATATCCACTGAATGATAGCTTGATCATGTACATGAGATCTAGAGATATGGGTGAGCTCTGAAAGAAAAATAGCATTTTTAAAAAAGGAAAATCAAGTTCCGAATTACAGAATAAGGGAAAGTTGTGTTTCAAAAAGGAAGGAATTCACAAATACACTATATCACTCTTGAGTATTTAACATTGTTTTCATAAAGGGTATGTTTATATAAACATAAAGCAAAGGAGAAAATATGAGCTTCATCATGCACATATGACCTATGTGAAAAGGCATTATTCTGATACTGGTCAAAAAGTGCACTGGAGGAAGACTATGAAAGTGATAGGTACAGTAATTTCAGTTGGCAGACTTGAGAGAAGTCAGAGGCTTCAGCATGGGAAAGAAACACAATCAGAGATCAGAGGTTTGGCTGAGTTGCAGAGGCAGACTATGGAGGTTGGAGAGGTGAGGTCATCTAGAAGCTAATCAGAAAGTTATTGCAAGGGGCCTCACGGAGAGCTCCAAAATTCTACAGCATGGATCAAATTGTACACTAAATTCATTCCACATGCATGTGAGGTTCTCAAGACTTGAGAAGGAAGCACCAGAGAGGAGTGAACAGAATGATCCATATAGTTCCCCAAAGAGGAGGGAAAGTGGTGTTTCTAATAGCCAGAGTGGAAAGATCCTTTGATGTAGGGAGCAACAAGACAAATAGTCTTCAAAAGTATGTGACCTCCACAGTGGGCGTCATATAAGCTCCTCTGGACTACTTTAATGAAATTAAGACTTGAGAAGATGAAACTGAATTTAAATAATAACCATATCCAGGAATAAACACAACCAATACTTAAAGGAAATAGGAAAAAAATTTTTAAAAATAAATGTGAAAACAAAGGAAACACAACTCATAATTAGAAGAAATGACAATTAAACCCACGATGACAGAGACAAATTTAAACCATTTTCCACTCCTCGCTATTAAGGCAAAAGCAGTTCAGCATATTATAATGATATAGGCACATCACAATTCACAAAAACCAAGTTATGGAACCAGCCTAGTTGTCCATTAACAGAGGGATGGGCAAAGAAAATGTGGGATATTTAAAGAATGGAGTTTTACTTAGCCATAAATATGAAATTATGACATTTGCTGGTAAATAGATGGAGTTGGATAAGGTGAACCTAGGTGAAATAAGCCAGACTCAGTCAAGGGTGGAATG
This sequence comes from Tamias sibiricus, assembly GCA_025594165.1. NCBI lineage: Eukaryota > Metazoa > Chordata > Mammalia > Rodentia > Sciuridae > Tamias > Tamias sibiricus. The sequence goes on along the minus strand of CM046672.1, from coordinate 23,202,801 downwards.
CTTTCTCTCATATGCAGAGGGTAGGGTAATGTAAGGGGCACGGGATTGTGGAGGTTCTCATAACAATATAGAGGAAAGATTAGTGGAGTAGAGAAAGAGGATTGAGGGGAAGGAAGGAGGGACAGAAAAAGGGTGGAACTTTGGGATGAAATTGGCACAATTATGCTGAACATATGTAAATATGTCACAGTGAATGCTATCTTAATGTGTATCAATAAAGACCCAATTAAATAAATAAATAAAAGCAAGACCAGTAGAATAGAGGAAGAGGAACAGGAGGAGGGAGGAGGGTAGAAAAGGAGGAAGCACTGGGGACTGAAATGCAGCAAATTGCATTCCATGCATGTATTTGAAATTATCAAAATGAATTGTACTATTGTGTACAACTATAATGAACTAATAAAAATATAAAAACAAAAACCTGCAGTTCAACATAAAAAGCACTTATCATGAACATTTTCTCTATGTAAAAGAGAAGAAAACATGGGTAGCAATCCAAATGGAACTTCTACAAATGGAAAATATACTATATGAATTGAAAATATACTCTATGAGATTAGTAGCAGATTTGATATCTCAGAACAAAAGTTAATGGGACTTAAAGATTAAAAGAACAAAGTAAGGGAAAATTTAAAAAAGGAAGAGGGTTTCAGTGAGCTCAGGATGACATTAAGTGGATGGTATATATTTAACTAGAGTTCCCAGAGGAGAGGAAATGGGGCAGAAAATATATTAGAAGATATAAATGTCATAATTTTGCCGTATTTGCTAAGAACCATTAATCCCCAAACCTAAAATTCTCAATGAAACTTGAATAGAAGAAATCCAGAACAGCATCCTGTAAACCAGAACCAATTTACATAGCATCCCATAACAACAAACAAGAAAAGCATATAATGGTACTAGAAGCACCCAGAGGAAAAATAAATATTACATATACTGGAAGAAATGTAGAAATGCTGGCAGACTTGACACTAGGAGCCATGTCAGCCATAATGCACTGTAGTGACATTCTTTAAAATTGTAAAAAAAGAAAAAAAAAGATATTTAGGAGCAATTTTTTTTTAATATTGTTATTCAGTGTTGTTGTATACATAACAGTAGCATGCTTTACAATTCATAATACACATAAAAAGCACCTTTTTACATATCACTATTAGTATACAAAGTATATTCATATCCTTTATGTCTTCAAACATACATTTATGGTAATGATAACCCTCTCATTCTACCATCTTTTTTTTCTTCCTCTCTATATACCCCCTTGCTCCTTCCCTTGCCATCCCTCCCCATTGACCTTTCTGGTGTTCCTCTAATCTTCCTATGCTCTCCAATCCAACCCCACTGTGAATCAGCTTCCTTATATCAGAGAAAACATTCAGTATTTGGATTTTTGAGATTGGCAAACTTCACTTAGCATTATATTCTCCAATTTAATCCATTTACCTGTGATTTCCATTATTTTATTCTCTTCTATTGAATAAAATTCCATTGTGTATATATACCACATTTTCTTTATCCACTCATCTACTGAGGGTCTTCTAGGTTGGTTCCACAATATAGCTATTGTGAATTGTGCTGCTATAAACATTGATGTGGCTGAGTCCCTGTAGTATGCTGTTTTTAAGTCCTTTGGAAATAGGCCCAGTAGAGGGATGACTGGGTCGTATGCTGGTTCTATTCCCACTTTTCCAAGGAATCTCCATACTGCTTTCCATAATGGCTGCACCATTTTGCAGTCCCACCAGCAATGTATGAGTGTGCCTATTTCCCCACATCCTCTCCAACATTTATTGTTGTTTGTGTTCTTAATAGCTGCCATTCTGACTGGAGTGAAATGAAATCTTAGAGTAGTTTTGATTTGGATTTCTCTAATTGCCAGAGATGTTGAACATTTTTTCATGTATTTGTTGAGTGGTTGTATATCCTCTTCTGAGAAGTATCTGTTCAGTTCCTTGGCCCATTTAGTGATTGGGCTATTTTTTTTTTTTTTTTTGGTGTTAAGATTTTTAAATTCTTTATATATTCTAGAGATTAGTGCTCTATCTGATGTGAATGTGGTAAAAATTTGTTCCCAGTTAGTAGGCTTACTATTCACCTCACTGATTGTTTCTTTTGCTGATAATGAACTTTTTAGTTTGAATCTATCCCATTTATTGATTCTTGATATTAATTCTTGTGCTACAGGAGTCTTATTAAGGAAGTTGGGGCCTAGTCTGACTTGTTGGAGATTAGAGCTTACTTTTTCTTCTATTAGGCGTAGTGTCTCTGGTCTAATTCGTAGGTCCTTGATCCACTTTGAGTTGAGTTTTTTACATGGTGAGAGATAGAAGTTCAGTTTCATTTTGTTTCATATGGATTTCCACTTATCCCAGCACCATTTGTTGAAGAGGCTATCTTTTCTCCAATGTATGTTTTTGGCACTTTTATCTAATATAAGATAACTGTAATTGTGGGAGTTAGTCTCTGTATCCTCTATTCTGTACCATTGGTCTACAGGTCTATTTTGGTACCAGTACCATGCTGTTTTTGTTACTATTGCTCTATAGTATAGTTTAAAATCTGGTATTGTGATGCCCCCTCCTTCACTCTTCTTGCTAAGGATTGCTTTATCTATTCTGGGTCTCTTATTTTTCCAGATGAATTTCATGACTGCTTTTTCTATTTGTATAAGGAAAGTCATTGGGATTTTGATTGAAATTGTGTTGAAACTGTATAATGCTTTTGGTAATATAGTAATTTTGATAATATTGATTCTGCCTATCCAAGAACAAGGTAGATATTTCCATCTTCTAAGGTCTTCCTTAATTTCTTTCTTTAGTGTTCTGTAGTTTTCATTATAGAGGTCTTTCATATCTTTCGTTAAGTTGATTCCCAAGCATTTTATTTTTCTTGATGCTATTGTAAATGGGGTAGTTTTCATCATTTCCCTTTCAGAGGATTTGTCACTGATGTACATAAATGCCTTTCACTTATGGGTGTTGATTTTGTATCCTGCTACTTTGCCGAATTCATTTACTAGTTCTAAAATTTTCTGGTGGAGTTTTTTGGGTCTTCTAGGTATAGAATCATATCATCAGCAAATAGTGCTAGTTTAAATTCTTCTTTTCCTATCTGAATCCCTTTAATTTCTTTCATCTGTCTAATTGCTCTGGCCAGAGTTTCAAGTACTATGTTAAATAACAGTGGTGAAAGGGGTTATCCCTGTCTTGTTCCAGTTTTTAGAGGGAATGCTTTCGATTTTTCTCCATTTAAAATGATGCTAGCCTGGGACTTCCCATAGATAGCTTTTATAATGTTGAGGTAAGTTCCTGTTATCTCTAGTTTTTTCTAGTGTTTTAAACATAAAGGGGTGCTGTATTTTGTCAAATGCTTTTTCTGCATCTATTGAGATGATCATATGGTTTTTATCTTTAAGTCTATTGATGTGATGTATTACGTTTATTGATTTCTGTATGTTGAACCAAACTTGCATCCCTGGGATAAACCCCACTTAATCATGGTGCACTATCTTTTTGATGTGTTTTTGTATTTGATTTGCCAGAATTTTGTTGAGAATTTTAGCATCTTTTTATTTTTTATTTTTTATTTATTTATTTATTTTTTTTTTTTTTTTTGGTACCAGGGAATGAACTCACGGGCACTCGACCACTGGGCCACATCCCCAGCCCTTTTTTGTATTTTATTAGAGACAGGGTCTCACTGAGTTGCTAAGTGCCTCACCATTGCTGAGGCTGGCTTTGAACTCACGATCCTCCTGTCTCAGCTGCCCAAGTGCTGGGATTACAGGCGTGCACCACCGCGCCCGGCTAGCATCTATTTTTATTAAAGATATTGGCCTGAAGTTTTCCTCTTTGGCTGTGTTCTTTGCCTGGCTTTGGAATCAGTGTAATATTGGCCTCATAGAATGAGTCTGGAAGAGCTCCCTCTTTTTCTATTTCCTGAAATAAATTGGAGAGTATTAGTATTAGTTCTTCTTTGAAGGTCTTGTAGAACTCGCCTGTGTATCCATTCGGTCCTGGGCTTTTTCTGGCTGGTAACTTTTTGATGACATCTTCTATTTCTTCACTTGAAATTGATCTGTTTAAATTGTGTATAGCCTCCAGATCCAGTTTGGGTAATTCATGTGACTCTAGGAATCTGTCAATTCCTTCGATATTTTTTTTATTTTACTAGAGTATAAGTTTTCAAAATAATATCTAGTTATCTTCTGTATTTCTGAGGTGTTTGTTATGATATTTCTTTTTTCATCACAGATGTTAGTGATTTGAGTTTTTTCTGTCCTTCTTTTTCGTTAGCTTTGCTAAGGGTCTGTCAATTTTATTTAATTTTTTAAAGAACCAACTTTTAGCTTTGTCAATTCTTTGAATTGTTTCTTTAGTCTCAATTTCATTAATTTCAGCTCTGATTTTATTATTTCCTGTCTTCTACTGCTTTTAGTGTTGATCTGTTCTTCTTTTTCTAGGGCTTTGAGGTGTGATGTTAAGTCATTTCTTTGTTGGTTTTTACTTCTTTTAAGGAATGACCTCAATTCAATGAATTTTACTCTTAATACTGCCTTCATAGTGTCCCAGAGATTTTGATATGAAGTATCTGTGTTTTCATTCACCTCTAGGAATTTTTTAATCTCCTCCTTGATGTCTTCTTCAACCTCTTGTTCATTCAGTAGGATGTTGTTTAGTCTCCAGGTGTTGGAGTAACTTTTTTTAAATTTTATCATTGATTTATAATTTCATTCCATTATGATCTGATAGAACTGCAGGATAGTATCTCAACATTTTTATTTTTGCTAAGAGTTGCTTTGCATAGTATGTGGTCTATTTTACAGAAGGAGCCATGTGCTGCTGAGAAGAAGTTGTATTCATTCACTGAGGGGTGAAATATTCTATATATGTCTGTTAAGTCTAAGTTATTAATTGTATCAATGAGTTCTAAGTTTTCTTTATTTAGCTTTTGTTTTGTCTATCCAGTGGTGAAAGAGGTGTGTTGAAGTCTCCTGAAACAATTGTGTTGTGTTTTATTTGACTCTTGAACTTGAGAAGGGTTTGTTTGATGAATGTAGGTGCTCCATTGTTTGGGGTATATAAATTTATAATTGTTATATCTTGTTGATGAATGGTTCCCTTAAGCAGTAAGAAATATCCATCTTTGTCCCTTTTGATTAGCTTTGGCTTGAATTCTACCTTATTTAATATGATAATGGAAATCCCTGCTTGCTTCCATGGCCCATGTGAGTGGTAAGCTTTTTCCGAGCCTTTCACCTTCAGTCTGATGATGTCTTTGTCTATGAGGTGAGTGTCTTGGAGACAGCATATTGTTGGGTCTTTTCTTTTAATCCAGTCTGACAGTCTGTGTCTTTTGAATAGTGAGTTTAGGCCATTAACATTCAGGGTTAATACTGATACATGATTCGTATTCCCATCCATTTTTGTTTGTTTACGGTATTTAATTTGATTTGGTTTCTCTTCTGGTTGGTATTTCCTTTAGTTTAATATTTCCCTTTGCTGATTTTCATTGTTATTTTTCTTTTCTTCTTCATGGAATATTTTGCCGAGGATGTTCTGAAGTGCAGGCTTTCGAGTTGTAAAAACTTTTAACTTTTGTTTGTCGTGGAAGGTTTTTATTTCATCCTCAAATCTACAGCTTAATTTTGCTAGATATAATATTCTTGGTTGACATCCATTTTCTTTCAGAGCATGAAATATATTGTTCCAGGATCTTCTAGCTTTTAAGGTCTGGGTTGAACAATCTTCACATAATCTAATTGGTTTTCCCCTATATGTAATCTGATTCCATTCTCTTGTGGCCTTTAATATTTTTCCCTTATTCTGTATGTTGGTCATTTTCATTATAAAGTGCCTTGGTGTGGATCTGTTGTGATTTTGTACATTTGGTGTTCGATAAGCCTCCTGAACTTGGTTTTCCCATTCATTCCTCATGTTTGGAAATTTTTTCTGCTATTATTTTATTGAATAAATTACTCATTCCTTTGGTTTGGAACCCTACTCCTTCCTCAATCCCAATAACTCTTAAATTTGGTCTTTTTAGGCTATCCCATATTGCTTGAATGTTCTGATTATGATTTCTTACCATTTCGCCATGTGGTCTACATTCTTTTCCAGATTATTTATTTTGTCTTCATTATCTGAGATCCAATCTTTCAAGTGGTCTAATCTGTTGGTGATGCTTTCAATTGAACATTTAATTTGGTTTGTCACTTCTTTCATTTCCAGAATTTCTGTTTGGTTTCTTTTTAGAACCTCTATCTCCCTATTGAAGTAATCTTTTGCTTCTTGTATTTGTTTATGAAGCTCTTTGTCAAAATGATCTTTTACTACCTGTATTTGATCCCTCAAATCATTCTTGAGGTCATTAAACATTTGGATTATATACCTCCTGAACTCTTTCTCAGACATTTGATCTACTGTGCTTGCCATGGGATCTGCTAAGGAGGTATGTTGATTTGTTTGGGACACTGTTTTCCCTTGTTTTTTTAAATATTGCTTGTGTGACTTTTTTTCTAGCACTGTGGAAACTTGACTTTTTTATTTTTACCTTAAAGCCTTATGATGCCCCTAGAGTACAATGTTATCAGATCCCCATATAAACACTTTACACTCTAAAACCAGACATTTTTCTATTCAGATATTCACAATGTACAGAATTAGTAATTCAGATATTTTCTCCAATAAACTCTTCAGGTTTGTAATGGGGTTTATCATTTCTAATATTGGATACCAATGTGATATGATTAGGAGGGAGGAGGTGAGGATATTGAATTGTTATTTCTTAGGAAGTGTGAAAGAGAAATATATGGGTATAGTTTGATAAAAGCAGAAAGGAGAGGAAATGATTTGGAGTGAAGTAGTTAGTGGGGAGACCGATTTATATATAAACCAAACTTATGTATATGTTGAGAGAAAATAAAAAGTGTCAAAGTAGTAGAAGTTAGTGACAAAGAGAAGAAAGATAAAGTGAGTGAAAAATAGAGAAGAAACTATATATAACATCTCTTTGATGTATTATTCAATTGCCCCAGTTCTCAAGTTCCTATTTCGTGTATAAGACTTGTTTTCATATATGTTGATAGTGCAAGGGTGAGGCATAAATAGAGAGATGAAAGATAAGGTAAGAAATAAGAAAGAAGAAAGAAAAACTAATAGTAATAAAAACCAAAGAAATAAAAAAAATAAAAAATAAAAAAGAAGTGGGGGAAACAAGACTAACCAAACCAAGCAGTAAAGAATAAATGACAGAGAGAGAAAAATGCTCTTTCATGTGCGCACACACACACAGAAAAGAAAAAGAAAAAGAAAAACAAACAACAACAACAAAGAAAAAAAATTCACAAAGTTGAATCCACAAATTAATTTCAGTCAAGATTCTTTAGGGGGAAGATTTTCTGGATCCCTTCACAAACAGTGGATGTGGATGTTTGATGTCGGTTTTCCGGATTCTCTTGTCCCCCTCCAGTCAAGTTATCACAGAAACCACTCTGTCTATTGTAGAGGAGTTGATGGTGGGGTTAAAGGCTGCATACCTGTTTAGCTGAGTAAGTTGGGTCGCTCCATGCGTGGAGCTAGAAGATGACTTATCAAGTATGTGTCAGCATTCTGTGTCACTGCATAGTTGCAGAGTCATTGGGCCATCACTTTGGATTCAGATATGATATGAGTTCCCACACTGGCTGATTTTGGCACAGCTAGATGTAGGCTGCCCTCAGGGTTTGCTCAAATTCCTCAGAAATATGCATGCAGGGTTCCACTTCTCACTTTTTTTTCCCCTTTTTGAAAATTGCAGCCATCAATCACCCTGGGTGTTATGGCACCTCCCAAGACCCAATGAGCGTTCCTGACCAGTGTTCCTGTGTGTGCGAACCTGCTGGGCAACTATGTGGAAACACGCTGTGCCACTCAGATGTTCACGATTATTTTTCTGTTCTGTTAATGCTGCCATTGTTTTTGTTCTTCCGCAACGTTTCCTGCTGGCTCCACCACCAATATTTCTGCCAGTGTTCATTTCCCATGCCGGTCCGCGTGAGTCCGCAGTTTAGAGACTCACCCTCGCTGTAAGCTGCCTTCTCAGCACCCCAGAGAAGTAGGAAGGCCTTGGCTCCCCTACAGCTGCAGTAAAATTGCTGGTAATGCTGCCGTACTCTCACTACTGCACCTCCTTCTACTGACAAAAGCCCAATGCCACCCTTCCCTGGTCCACCATCTTTAATTGATGGAACAAATTTTTATAGTCAACAAAAATATCTTCACAAAATAAAGAAGGAAATGTTTTTTTCAGAAATACAAAATCAGAAAGAATTTACCATCACATGACTAGTGTTGCAAGAAATATTAAATCATGTTTTAGAGAAGGGAAATTCTACCAAATGGAAATTTAAATGTAACATAATTAATCAGGCAATCAAGAGGAAACAATAAATAAACTATAGATTTTCATTAAAAGAATAAAGTGTTATTTCAGTTAATATCTGCCATATATAAAATATTTAATAGAAAATTGATAGCTCTCTTATTTATTCTGCATTATTTTTGTTTGCATTATTTTTGTTTTAATTTAGGACCAATATCATAGAACAATTACTTAATATTATGATAAGACATACCAATAGCTATTTGTTTCCTTTTCATTTTTTTTGCTCTGTTGTACTAAATCAAATAAGCAATTTTAAATAAAATAGTTCCCTTAACAACTTTGTTAACTATGTTTATAAACACAACCTTTCCTTCTATTGTGTCTGCTATTAACTCGACATAGCAAAACACTTGTTCAGGTTCTGTATCAATATAAACTATGGTTATCACTGTGTGTTGGAAGTTATGGAAAGCATGATTGTTTGTTTCTTTATTCATACTTCATTGCTTCAAATTAATTAAATAATGAATTAATCTGTTTATTTATTTATCTGGGACTGGGAGATGTCTTTAGGGTCTGGCACATGCTAGGCAAGTAAGCACTCTTAACACAAAGCTACATACACAGACCATTGCTTCAAACTTAAAGATAATCAGCACACATCATTTTAATTTAAAAACAATCGAAAATTTTAAATAGTATTTAATATTTTTTTAAATTTTATAGAAATAAGCTAGGGCTTAATTTACAAAGCTAAAGATGTATTTTTTAACAATAAAATAAAACAAACCAGAATATTCCTAAAGGACATTAACCCAATCTTAATTTTTTTTTATTTATCCAATGAAAATATATTAAATAGAATTTGTAGATATCTCAAAGCACAAACATTCATCTTCTGAAAGTCAAAGGTAATAGAATAATGTTATCTAATAATAATAAGGTAATGGCTAACCAAATGAAGCAACATTAAATGAAAGGAATATAATACAATCATAATAACTTTGAATAATAAAAGTTAACATAAAAATCTGTAATATAATTCTGAAGACAAGTTAGGAAATACAATTTTATATACCAAATGTTCATATTTATACAAACATGCTTGAAATTTTGTATCAGAGCAACAAAATGCTCAAAATTGTATAATTCATTTCTGGCATGTTATTTTTTCCTCTTTTAATTCTTCTGTGTTTTACAAATATGCTCTAATGGTCATTTATCATGACCACCACAAAAGTAAATATAAATAACTAAAATATAAGTGTGTAAGTATAAAAATGGGGCTTGCCTTATTTCACCAGTAAATATCTACAAATCATTCATCTTACAGGTTACAATTTCACCTGTTTGTAAGGCAGAGTGGAAAACTAGCAAGTGCGGAGAATAAGGTGGGTCAACTGCTATAAAAGGAAGGAGGTTGAAATATTCTGCAATAATCTCTTTGGGAAGTTTTTCTCTGTTCACCCTGTGACTTTATTTATTTCTTTATTTTTTCCATTTTTTAATGTATTTTATTTTTTAATTTGTTCTAATTAGTTATACATGAGAGTAGAATGCATTTTGACACATTGTACACAAATGTAGCACAACTTCTCCTTCCTCTGAACATGATGCAGTGTCATGCAGGTAGTGTAATCATACATGTATACAGGGTAATAATATCCATCTCATTCAATTGTCCTTCCCATCACCACACCCTCTCCCCTTCCCTCACTCCCCTCTGCACATTCCAAAGTCCCTTTATTGCCCCACCCCCATTATGGGTCAGCTTATCAGAGGAAAAATTCAGCCTTTGGTTTTTTGGGTTTAGCTTATTTCACTTAGCATGATGTTCTCCAGTACCATCCATCTACCTGAAAATGCCACAATTTCATTCTTCTTTAAGGCTGAGTATTATTCCATTTTGTTTATGTACCACATTTTCTCTATCTATTCATCTGTTTAAGGGCATCTAGGTTGGTTACATAGTTCAGCTATTGTGAATTGAGCTGCTATGAACATTGATGTGGCTGTGTCACTGTGCTATGCTGATTTTAAGACCGTTGGGTATAGAGTGGGATAGCTGGGTCAAATGGTGGTTCCATTCCAAATTTTCTGAGGAATCTCCATATTGCTTTCCAGATTGGTTGCACCAATTTGCACCCGGGTGACTGTATAAAGCAGAAGTTAAGTATCCAGATGCAGGCCTGACTTCAGAAAATGAGTACAAATTTCTCTTCTCCTTGTCACCAGTATCTTAGACATAAGGCTCTCTTCAACTATCTGAAGGACAGACTCATGAAGAACCCCATTCAGAAGTAGGATATGGGAGGCTGGGGTGGTAGCTCAGTGGTAGAATGCTTGCCTAGCATGTGTGAGGCACTGGATTTGATTCTCAGCACCGCATATAAATAAATAAAATAAAGGACCATTGGGTCTAAAAAAATCTTTAAAAAAATAGAAGTGGGACATGTCCTTGAGCCCCAATTCTTCATTTATTTCTAAGTGATCTGGGTAACCACAGCAGGCTGGATCCTCACTCCTTGAAACAGACCAGCCTGGTGCATTTCACACTTTTGAGATCTGGAATGGTCCTCTTTCCACTCATTCTCCCCATCAGCATCCAGACCTACCTTATTGTAGACACATCTTATGATAATTACTGAACTATCTCCTGATTTCCTCTTGGATAATCTGTTCTGCCAGCATGTAGGAATCTGCTTATAATTTTGAACTAAGGGGGATGATGAAAAAAAAAAAAAAAAACAAAAAAAAACAGAATATGGGAGAAGGGAAAATTCCCTTCTGCCCTCTCAAGGTCAATCAATAGATGAAACAGGACAGAAGGCATACAGATTTATTAACATGCCCTAGGGAGAATAAATCATAGACCAGGGTAAAATTACAGGAATGTGATTACCAACTAATTCACCTGACATGATTTAGAAACTTGTATACCTTGTTTTTTATAGGGCAGAGAGAATGGGGAATATAATGGAAATATTAACTGATTTGGGGGAAACTTGTTGGATTTAAAGAATGAACCAAGTCTGATAGGCCAATAGAACAGGCCAAGGGTTGCAAATGATTCTCTATGGAACTGAAACAAAGGACAGTGATGTGTGACAAATTCTATCCAGTTGTGTTGACAGACTTCAGTCTTTCTTTCTGTGATAAGAGGCTAATTAATGAAAGTTCATGAAATGGACCACCGGCATTTATTTCCTCTTTGGTGGGTCTGGGCTTTAAGTATATATGGAAACTTTGTAGCCAGCCTCTCCCTGTGCTTGCAACACTAGAGAGACCTCCATTTTGAGCCTGTATTTCTGCCCTTCCTTTATATCAAATTGCTAAGTACACCAGAAAAAAACAAACAAATAAAACCACTTTATTTGGGAAGGCTTTTGTTATCAAAACTCTGAGTCCCAACACCAGCACATGCTCATTTATCAGATTAAGAAATTTAGAAGGCTTTGCAATGGACTTTCCAGAGATCTGAACAATTGGTAATGTTCATAATAAAGTAAGCATAGGATAATGAGAGGAGTGTGGAGGAAATATGAGAAAATTTTTCTTTTTCTTTTTTACTGGGGATGGAACCTAAGGGTGCTTAACCACCGAGCCACATCTGCAGCCCATTTTATTTAGAGACAGGGTCTTGCAAAGTTGCTTAGGGCCTCACTGTTTCTAAGGCTGGCTTTGAACTTGAGATCTTCCTGCCTCATCCTCCTGAGCTGTTGGTATTACAGACATGTGCCATGTTCCCAGAGGAATGTAAGAATTTTAACCATAAGAACTACATGGGAAATTAACCAGTAGCTCCCAACAGGCTTGAGGTAGGAATATTAGGTGATCATAATCAATTGTCAGGGTATTATTTTTCACTTGATTTCATATGATATGTTTTTGCATTCCTTATAACATATGATCAACACACATTGTTGTTTGCATTCTCTTGAATTCACATATCCTCTCTTCTCCAACAGAGAAGCAGGAAAACTTAGTCTCAGCTTTTCAGCACTCAAAGCACAATGTTTTACTGAGTAATACATCATGCATGTTAATGGGTTTGGTTAAGAAAGTTGCTGAGAAATTAACATGGAAAACTGCTGATCTAGTCTGAGATTCCATTTCTACTGAAAAAAAAAAAAAAAAAAAAAAAAAAAAAAACAACTAATTCTCCCAGAAGGAAAGTGACTTTTCTAGGACCACACAGCAGGTAAATTTCTGATTTTTTTTTTTCTAACTCTTTCATCTCTTTCAACCACACCTTCATGAAACATTACTGTAATATTCTCTCCAGGCCTCTTTTTTTGTACAATTATTAAATGCTTATATCTAGAATTATTTCATGGAGTAAAAATTATTTTTCTGCTGCAGGATCTTTCATTTGTTCTTGACTTGTCATTTGTAGCTTTCATTAACTTTTCCAGATGCTATAAAAATGATAAGAAAGTATGCAGAATAGTTCCCATTAATGATGAACCATGTATACTTACTTTTAAGAATAATATCCTTTAGAAATACAGATTTCATCTTCTGACAGCAAGCAATTTCAAGTTGTGAAATCCCTAAGTGGATATTACACTATATTTTTCACAAATTGCATCAAAAAATCATCAACATCTGATTCGCTTAAGTATATAATTAGTTCTAAAAATGTGATAGAGAAAAATAGTTAACACATGGAATTTTCTGACAGATAATCTATTATCTACAGAAATTTTTATTGATGTCCCTGCAGCTACTGAGATGATGAATCATTTAGCAAATCTAAAGTCTGTATGGCTTCTCAGGAGCAGATGGTGAAGAGTGCCTCAGTTGAGACACCCTTTCTAGTACTTCAGTGACATTTATTTTTTTTTTTTTTAGAAAATGCTAATTGATCATGATTTTACTGAAGCATTTTTAGATTTCAAGTATAATTAAAAAGTATGCTAATTTTAGTAGCCTATTGTTGTGCCTTGCTATTTCAGGTACACTACATTTTTTAAATACTTTTTTGTACCAAATGTAATGTAATATAGTTTAGCAAAGAAAAATTGAGGTGATTTCCAGAAATTAGCACCTTGTCCCTTAGTAGCTGCTAAGCAAGTTGACCTCCCTGAGCTTCTAATTATTCATGTTTACATGACTAGAAATTAGATGAAATTCAAAAATGTATATAACCGAGGATAGTGCCATATGATTTTGTATGTGAAACATTAGTAGCACTGTTTGGATATAAGTTAAAAAAATCAGACAGGGAATATAAATGAAATTTGTAAACACGTTCATAAAGCATACTTAAATATGTCCAGTAAGATGAGTTGACATTTGAGATCAATAGCTTAATGTGAATTGTGCCAATAGTTTTTTGCTAAGAATGATCCCATAAAAAAATGGAGTTCTTTTCTCCATTCTATACCATTTGAGTCATCAGATTAATTGAACAGTGAGAAATTTCATTCATGGCACTTGGGAGAAGGCTTTATTTATTTATTTATTTATTTATTTATTTTCCAGTGCTACGGATTGAAGCCAGGGGCACTCTGCTGTTGAGCTACATCCTCAGTCCCTCCCCTTCTGCACACTTTTTCTTCTTCTTTTTTTTTTTTTTTTTTTTTTTTTTTTTTTTTTTTTTTTATTTTGAGACAAAGTCTTGCTAAGTTGCTGAATCTGGTCTTGAACTTGCGATCCTCCTGTCTCAGCTCCCGAGTCCCTGGGATGACAGGTGTGCATCTCTGCTCCTGGCTGGAGATGGCTATTTTTGCTTGTGGGTAGGAAGATTTCCTTCATAGTGTGACTATTGGAAAAATAATTGGAGATCAGTGAGATTTCCTGCAGGGAATGAAATATGAAAGAGTCTGCCCTGCCATTTTTTTTTTTTTTTTTTTAAGCAGGGAAACAGATTGAGATAAAATACCACTGTTACATCTTTGCTAAGTCCTGCACACTGTGCTTGACACATTACACACATTTATCTACATTTGGTTGTTCAAAACCATGCATGCAGTAACCATGGTAATAATATACATGTTAATAATGAATAGTTTGTAGGAATTGTTTTCCAAGCATTCTTATAAGAAGTTATATGTTAAATACTCATAATAACTCCATGTGGTTGCAGGAGCCCTGTTTGGGGATTGACTTGAATTGCAGTTGACTATGAGCCGTGGAGATTTGGCCATTGTCGCCACCCGTAGTCTCACGGGATTTGTTGCGGGATCTCCAGTGACTTGGCCGAAATTGCTGATCGGGTCAGGCCATTTTAGTGGTGTGTTTGGCGTGTGTTAGTTGTTGTTAGAACCAGAGAGAAAAGTTATCAGAATAAAAAGCTGTTTGTCTCCAGTTTGCTTCTGAAGTTCTTCCCGCGGCTCCGTTGCTCCAAGCGCTTCAGGCGGCAACATGTGGTTATTTAATTTAAAGATGAAGAAAAGGCACAGAGTTAAGCTCTACCAACAAAATAGAATTTCTATCTGGCAAAACCAGATTTGAACCCAGGAAATATACTCAACAGAGGACAGTTATGGGCTTATGTGCTCATAACCAAAGCTATCCTGCTCCTCACTAGATAGGAATAACTCCCTTTTGTAGTGTTCAAACTGAAGTTCTTGGAAATTAAGTAATATGCCCAATGTCATATAATTTAGAAGCAGGAGAGTTGAATTTCGAACTCAAAACTTACAGCCATCAAAGTTATTTCTTTTTCCTGACATCATATAACCTTGTCAATATTAAAAATGAATCTTTGCAGCAAACTTTATGAAAGAAAATGTCTCTTTCAGAGATAATTCACCCTTGCTCCCTCCCTACTTTCTTTCAGGATGACATTCTGCTAGCCATCCTAAACTACCGTTTTGAAGCTTGGTGACCTCCTAGCAACCTCAGATTCATGGCCACTGACTCATCACTGTCTTCCCAGCAAGCCAGGTCTTACGACCTGTGACACGTGGCCTATACAGCCCTTCTATCCTCTTTTTTAAGGCACACTCTTTTTGTGCAAGAGTTTAGCTACCTCAGCTGTCTCTTTGATCCTCCCTCATTTTATCTCTAACATTTGCACTTTACTTAAGAATAGTATTTAGCATGTTAACTAAACATGAATGTGAAGTTTTTCTAGCTTTACCATATGCTTATTTCTTTCCTTTCCAATTCAGTTCAACTATGAATAAAACTCAGATACCTTTTATCTTCCTAGGAGTGAAAGATATTGAAAGTATGCTAGCTAACAGAGCTAAGAGTCCATACATAGTTTTTGAAGTTGGTTCTTAGCATGGTCATAGTGCTAGATAGTCCAACCTACTTTCGTGGAAATCATAATTGCCAATAGTATTCATAGACACTCTCTGTACTTGCAGGTCATTCACCTTACTAGACAAAGGCATCTTGAAGACACTTTCAGAGGAGGCTTTTTTGCTTGTGGGATGACTCTGCAGATATATAATCACTGTGGTATAAACATTTTTATTCCATCCAAAATTCAAGGTTGAAATCTAACCACCAATGTAATAATATCAAGGGGTGATGCCTTTAGGAAGTGATTAGGTAATGGGACAGAACTGAGTGGAATCGATGACCTTGAAAAGAAGCACAGTGGAGTCATTTGCTCCATCAGTTCCATCAGCCAAGTGAAGATGCAAGGGAGGTGCCACCTATAAGGAATGGCCCCTCATCAGACACTGAATTTATTGGTAACTTGATCTTGGACCTCCCCATCTCTAGAATTGTAAGCAACTAATTTCTGTTGTTTGTAATTTACTCAGTCTCAGGTATTTTGCCACAGCAGCATGAGCAGACTAAGATAATAATCAATGGTAAATATTGAAGCCAGAATTAGACAGGCAGTCAGTAGAGATAGTTAAATCTAGTCAGGGCAGATCAAGGAGGTCAATTTGAGTGAGTCCTGGAAGTTGGAGACTGTCCCCTGAGGGACTGAAATGACTTCAGAACCTTTCCTCCACCCTATCAAGATAACCTTATGCTTACTTGAGTGTGCTTCTCTATAATGTTATACCTCAACAGTGAGGGAACAGGATTCATCACAAATAACTGGTGGTATCAATATGATCAGACTCAACACAGAGACAAACATACACACATGCACAGCTGAATTAATTCATTTAAGAGTATATAAAACACAAAAAATTCTCATCATGGTGCTAACAATCTGTAAAGTATATGACCCCATTTTTTCAAAAGTACAAAAAAAAATCTAGATAAATATTGAGGTGTCGGGATCATTTATACTCTAACGTCAGGAATGTGTACATTTTGTGGGTTTTAATTTTTTTGTAGTAAATTATGAATAGCTGATAAGCTACCAATAATGATTACAGTAAGCCATATGGGAGACTGATTGATCAATTGCCAAAATTCAGCATGTTCACACATAAGCACACATATACCACCACACAAACACATTTCATTTATTTTTTAGTTGAGATTATCAGGGACAAATCAGATTATTTCTCTATAATGCAACTTTTTCCATTTAGATGAAACTGAGTTGTGTTTAACTTTCATATACACAATCCTGGAAAAATTATTATAACCAATGAAATACTTCAGGGATAGCCAGAAACATACACATTGTGGAAATCATTGTTTTCACAAAATATTGATACTGAATAATGTATTATTTTTAACTGTAGTGTGTGTGTGTGTGTGTGTGTGTGTGTGTGTGTGTGTGAAGATTAAAAGGACCAAAGGTCTAGACAAGTCCTTTACTGACATGCATACTAGTAAAGAAATGACCAAAAAAAAAAAAAAAAAATATATGTGTTTATTTGGACCATTCTATTCTTGGCTCCCAGAGATTAAGTACATTAGGGAAATAGAGACTGTTTAATAAATGTGATTTTTCCAGGCCTCTCAGAAGAAACTAACAGAGAAAATATCTGGAAAGAAAGACCAAAGCATGTAATTTCTATAACCACAGGAGATCTTTTCATTAGCCGACTCTTTGGTTCTTAATAGTTTTCCAGATGCATCTGGGGACTAGTGTAATGATTATCTCTATACAATTGCTGTCTCTTTACTGAGACCCAGAACTCCAATCTGACCAAGTGAAGAGAAAACACTTTCTAATCTGCTTTATGATATGATAAAGTCATTGCTGAGATAACATTATGTTGGAATAAAATTATATCCAAAACCTCTTTAAAGTTTTTAGGTTCTGATATGTCAAATTGTATTGAAATCCTAATTATTAGCTCTAAGAAACTTTTGCTTACCTGCAAGGATCTATAAATGCTTAGGAAGAGCAAGCATCTCCTTCAACTATTGATGCTAATGAAGTATGAAATAGACTAATTTTGTCTTGTTTCTTTGTTAATATTTTTCTGCCACAGAGTATGAGACACACAAAGTTTGTGATCCTTAAAAAACAAACAAAAACTAATAGATCTTTCTTCCATTTCTCCTTCCTTCCAAAGTTTCTCATAGCACAACCACAAGCAATAACAGCCCTACCTTTACCATCACCATCACCATCACCACCACTATCATCATTCCATATTTATTGTGATTTAGCTTTTTCAATTTTATCTCTCAACAATCTGTTTTCTACACAAAATCCAAGTTGAGTATTTTTCCCAAAAGACATCTGGATTTTCTCTATACTCTAAAGATAAAAACCAAATCATCCCATGGCTTGCAAGGTCCATATGGCTCAACTCCTGAATATTTTTCTAGTACCTTAAGAATCATAATTGCTCTCATACTGTGCTCAAAGCACACAGTTTTCTCCTATTTTATAATATTATAAGCACATTTTCTGTGCTCATTTCTTTCATGAGGCTTTTTCACATGCTGTTGCCTCTTTATGAAACAATTTTAATTTCACTGAAATAACTATATCATTCTTATCTCACTTTTCAGTTTTTCAGAAATATTTACAGTTATTAACATTAATATTTATTTAAGTCAATCAGTTGAACATTGTCATTATTAATGGTTAATTATGTGTGTATATACATATATATGTGTGTGTGTATGTATGTTTTTCATATACATATATGTATTTTCCTGCTGCTAGATTGTCTTGCATATCCACTTTTGTTATCATAAACCAGTAGGTGTTAATTATTTCCTCCTTGGAACTTTTATACATTATATATACTTGATTAGTATACAACTTTATTTCTAGACTCATAAATGGAGAGCTTGTTCTGGATTCAAAGTTCAGTATTTAATGTAATCATAACAATTATTAAATGTTGTGGCACATAAATGTATACCAGAAAGTTTCACAGGTGTTATGTATTATTTTATTTTATTTCTACAAATACCTAGTGGCTTTTCAGGTATCTTTCCCTCAATTTTCAATAACCACCCATAGTCACACAGCAAGGAATCTAACTCCTAACAAAACATTCTCTGAACAGAGTTCAGCTTATAATGCTAAATTCAATTGCATCATATTGAAAATCCTTATAAACTTCCCCATCTTCTTTATATTAGAATCTAAAATCCTCAAAATTGTGGTTCATGACAGTATACCATACTATTTATCCTATAGATAACATTTATAAATTCTGAAAAAAAATTAAACATTATTCTCAAACATACATGATTATTTCAAAGCATTAAAGAATTTAAAAAAAGGAAAGTTTGAAGGTAGTCAAACTTTGAAAAAAAGGAAAGACATTGGTTGATAGTTTTGGTCATGTGTTGTTTACCTCAAGACAATTCACAGTTTTCTGGATGCCTAGAATTTAAACAGAAAAGTCATACCATGATTGGATCCAGGATAAAGATAATGAAGTTTTAAGCTCTCAGAGCAATGAGAAAGATAGGAGGAATACATTTATTATAATCAATAACTTAATCATAATAATTTAATTATAATAAATAATAATATTATTATTAAAGTAAAATTAATACTAAGTAGGAGTGTATATACCAGAAAATACAAAATTTTAATATAAGTATTGCTTATATTATTATGTAGTGATTCACTGGAGCTGACAAAATAGTGGAAGAAATATTATAAATTTCGAAAATATAATGAAAAATATAATACTACACATACACACACATACACAGACACAAGTCCAACAAACGAGACAGATAAAATGAAATAACATTTATACATAGTTAAAATGGTGAAAACTAAGATAAATTTTAGAAAAGTACAGTGCTTTTATAAAATTATTGAGAAGAAAATTATTCATGATTCAAAATCAAATAAAAAATAAGAAATAAATTGAATTTCATTTTTTACAAAAGCCATTGCTATTTGAAGGACCCATTTAGAATTATAATAAATTTTTTTTTTCTCAACTGGGAGAAAGTATTTGTAAATCATGTTTCCTACAAAAGATTTGTTTCCTAAATGCATGAAGAGTCCCCCCCACTTTACATTAAACAGTAAAGAGAACATGAAAATAAACAAGCAGACAAAAACATTTGGAAAATAAGCTGAAGAATTCTTAGACATTTAACCAAAGAAAATATGAAAATGGTAAATAATGACATTCAATTATACTCAGCATTTTTACCCACTAGGAAACTGCAAATGGAAACCACAAAAGTTGCAGTACAACTACCTCTTAGAATGCCAAAATGAACATAAAAAATAATACTAAATGATGGTAAGAATATTGAGATACCAGGTCTCACATGCATGGCTTGGGGAAATGAAAAATACCTTTATACCTGTCCTCTGGAAATCACCTTTGCAGTATTTAAAAACCTAGATAAATATTTACAATGTGATCTATCAATTTCAATCATGGGTATATATATCCTACAGAAATTAAGACTTAACTTCACAGAAATATATGGACATGACTGATCTTCAACAATTTATTTTCTTAATTTTAATTTTTAATTTTCATTTTTTATAGTACTAAAAATGAAACCATGGCCATGCACCTACAAGGCAAGTGCTTTATGCTGAGTTATATCCCTATGTTTATAATAACTGAAGCTGGAAACCACCTAAATGTCCTTCAACAAGTGAAGGTTTAAACAAACTCTGGTACATCCTTTCTAGAATCAGCATTAAGAAAGAGCAAATATTGATTCATGGAACAAGTTGAAATGATATGGTATAGAAATTCAGTCTCAAAAGGCTACATAGTATATATTTTCTTTTAAATGATACTTTACCATGAAAAATATAGGAAATAGAATGCAAATGTTTTTGGAGGGCCATTTCTTAGTCTACCACATTGTATTTAAAGAGTGCTTGGAAATACTCATGAAATGTGAATAAGATTGTATTATGTCAATCAATTTCCTGGTTTGGTAATACATTTTTATAATATAAGATGCTACATAGCATTTCAGAAATCTGGGTGATATGAACCTACAGCATCTCTGGGCTACTTTTAACATCTTATGAATCTATAATTATTTCAAAACAAAAGTTGAAAAAAGGAAAGGAAACAGTGTAAACATGTATTACATACAGGAGACTCATGTTAAAAAGTGATGATTGATACAGATCAGTGGAAACCAGGATACAATGGAATTACATCTTGAAAGAGCAAAGGAGTAAAGGGGGAAAATGTATAAACCCAGTAGTTCATACATAGCTAAAATATCCTTCAAGTATGAAAAAAAAAATAATGATGTTTTCAGATAAACACAAGTTGACATTAGTTATTGTCAACAGATCTACATCCCATGGCAGGTAAAAGAGAAAGGACACTGACAAAAGCTCAGATATACAGGAAAAAAAGAGAGCATCAGGGTTATAAAAATATAAATTCAAAATTGTCATTTATATATGTTTTCCTCACTTAATCATTAAACTAACATAAAATTGTTTAAAGTATGAATATACCAGTGGACTGTGACATTTATAATGCAGGTAGTGATGACCAATATGGCACAAAACCATAAATAATAGATAGAAGAAAATAAGTAGAATTGCACAAAAATTTTACAGGATTCTTTCTTTTTTATGTGGAGTAATATAAAATGAAGTATTTTTCAAAAAATTTGGTAAAAGATACATGTTGCAATCCCTAAAGCTACTAATATAAAGGTACTTCAGTAAAGTAGAGCTAAAAGATGGCTAATAGAGGAATTATAAGAGAAAACTAGAATAAAAACTCACAGGAAAACATACCACACACTCCATTCGAAGGACAGAGCAAATCATATTGGATTTAAAATATCAGTATCCAACCATGTAACAATATGCAATCTACAAAATATAAAATTTATATAAGGACAGACAGCTTGGAAACAATAAACATTAGAAACCAGAAGCAGCTATATTAATATCCAGGTAATTAGACTTCAAGATAAGGCATATAACCAGACACAATTGGGAATATTTTTCATGATGAAATTAAATATTCTCTTCAAATTGACCACAAAAACCAAACAGCAAGTACAAACTAATAGATCTTAACAATACATGAAGGAAAACCTGACAGAACTAAATCTTTTAACAAGTAAGTCCATAAAAGGACATGGAGATGTTAATTTCACTTTCTCTTCAATTGATTGAGTGACTTAGTCTATTCCTGCAGCTGCATCAAATTTCTTGAGACTTGGTCACTTATGAAGAATAAAAGTTTATTTTCTCACAGTTCTGGAGACTGGTAAATCCAAGCTCACGGCTCCAGCATATTTGTTGAAAAGGGCTGTGCTTTACTTCCAATATAGTGCTTATTGTGCCATCCTTATGTGGTGGAAAGGGGAAAAGAATAAATGCTGTTTCTTCATGTGACAGAGGACATGGAAGAGAAAGATGGCCCACCTAGTTTTCTCTAACCCATTTCTAAGGTCCTGAACATTTTTATAAAGTACTAAACCCATTTCCTAACCATTTCCTAAATTCCTCACTTCTTAATACTGTTGCATCAAGGATCAAGTCTCAATATGAATTTTAGAGGGGCAGAAACATTCATTCATAGTATACCACAATGAGACAAAAATAATCAGATAAGAAAAACAATATCAGCTTCATTTACCTAGTTGATATTTTACCCAAGTAATATGAATATACATCATTTCAAATACAGTGGAATCACCTATACTTCTGTCCAAATAGTATTTATGTTTGGCCATATAAGTCACAATAAATTTCAAGATATTGTAAATTTGGAGTATTAAAACTGAATTCAATCAGAAGTTTATAATAATATAATAATGAAAAATGCCAAAATATTTTAAAAGTAAAAAATATTCTTGTAAATAAATCATGAAGAATTAATATGAGAGGTCACCAACCCACATGTCTCAGAACCGCTCAGCCCACCTGCAGAATCATGCTAGAACCCAGGACCCAGTCCAGGACTGCCCCACGCCCTGGCAGACCCATGCAGGACACAAGCCCCAGGTCTAGGACCACCCAGGCCCACCAGCAGACATGGGATGAAACCCATGCCTACCCCACCTCCATTTTGGAATCCTGCAGCCATCGCTATAACCCTCCCCACGCAGTAGCCTCAACTTTGGGAGAACAGATAGGGACTGGAGGTAGTTGCATATCAAAACAGGCAGCCCAAAACTATTGCTTTCATCTCCATCTGTGAAAGTGGTTGCATCCATCTTGGGACACCCCCACTGCTATCTTGAGTAATCTCTTCTAGTGCCACCACCACTTGTAGTTGCAATAGCATTTATGACTGGACACCAGCCAGGGTCTAGAAGCCCAACACCAAAGTTGAGGTAAACATAATCCACAGAGGCACTAAAAGATTATAGGGTAGAAACTGTAATACCTCAGATCCACACTGCAAGAAAGGGAGATACATAGACAACATGAAAAAACAAGAGAGGAAAGTACCCCCAAACAAACCAAGATACTACAATAATTGAATCAATGGACAGAGCAGTTGATGAAGTGTCAGAAAAAATTCACAATGTACATAATTAACATGATCTATGAATTAAAGAATGACCTAAGTGAGCAAATACAGGCAAAAATTGATCACTCCAACACAAGAAATAAGAGAGCAAATACAGACAACCATTGATCACACAAACAAACAGAGAAGGGAGCAAATACAGGCAACCACTGATCACACCAACAAAGAAATAAGGGAGTAAATACAGGTATCAAAAGTCTAGTTTAAGAAAGGGATAAAGATTCTGAAAAAAAAATCAGAAATCCTTGAAATGAAGGAAAAAATAAATGAAATTAAAAACTCAATAGAAAGTATTACCAACAATATAGATCACTTGGAAGACAGAATGTCTGATAAAGAAGACAAAACACACAATCTTGAAAATAAACTTGACCACACATTGAAGATGGTACGAAGCCATGATCAGAATATTGAAGAATTATGGAATAATATCAAAAGACCAAATCTAAGATTTATTGGGATAGAGGAAGACACAGAGATTCAAACCAAAGGAATGCACAATTTCTTCAATGAAATAATATCAGAAATATTTCCCAAGCATGTAGAATGAATTGGAAAATCAAATACAAGAGGCTTACAGGACACCAAATGTACAAAATTACAACAGATATACAATAACACTCATTATAATAAAAATGCCTAGCATAGACAGATGAAAGAGAACAAAGGGCTACAAATAGGAAAGAAGAACTTAAACTATCACTATTTGCCAATGATATGATTCAATACCTAGAAGATTCCAAAAATTCCACCAGAAAACTTCTAGAACTCATAAATGAATTCAGCAAAGTAGCAGGATATAAAATCAACACCCATAAATTAAAGGCATTTCTGTACATCAGTGACAAATCCTCTGAAAGAGAAACTAGGAAAGCCAATCCATTTATAATAGCCTCGAAAAAAATAAAATACTTGGAAATAAACTTAACAACAGAGGTAAAAGACCTCTATAATGAAAATTGCAGAATGCTAAAGAAAGAAATTAAAGAAGACCTTAGAAAATGGAAAGATCTCCCTTGTTCTTTGATAGGCATAATTAATACTGTCAAAATGACCAAATTACCAAAAGCACTATACAGATTCAATGCAATCCCAATCAAAACCCCAATGACATTACTCATAGAAATAGAAAAAGCAATAATGAAATGCATCTGTAAAAATAAGAGACACAGAATAGCCCAAGCAATTCTTAGTAAGAAGAGTAAAGAAGGTTGCATCACTATACCAGAACTTAAACCATACTACAGAGCAATAGTAACAAAAACGGCATGGTATTTGCACCAAAATAGACTTATAGACCAATGGTACAGAAAAAAAGACACAGAGACAAACCCACATAAATACAGTTAATTCATAGTAGACAAAGGTGCCAAAAACATATATTGGAGAAAAGATAGTCTCTTCAACAAATGGTGGTGAGAAAACTGGAAATACATATGGAACAAAATAATATTAAGCCCCAATATCTCACCATGCACAAAACTCAGTTCGAAGTGGATCAAGGACCTAAGAATTTGTTGCCGCCTGAAGCGATGGCCGCTTAGAGCAACGAAGCCGCGGGAAGAAGATCAGAGGCGAACTGGAAACAAACGGCCTTTTTATTCTGATAACTTTTCTCTCTGGCTCTAACAATGACTTTAACACGCACCACACACACCACCAAACAACCAACACAGCAAGTGGTGCAGACCCGATCAGCAATCTCGCTCAAGTCTCTCCAGATCCTGGGCCAAGTCCCGCGAGATCCCGGGCCAAGTCCTGTGAGACTACGTAAGGCGGCAATGTCCAAACATCTCCATGACCCGTAGTCAACCGCAATCTTAGCCATCTCCCCAAACAGGGCTCCTGCATTTCCCCCTTTTTGTTTTAAAAGAGGGGATGCTCTAGGAAATCTATGTGCAACCAACATTCTTACCCATCATCAGATAATCAAGGCTGTGCCCTTGACTCCTGTCTTAGGTTGATATGTCGGCCACATGAGACTGTCCCGTGCAACTGTGCCTGTCTTAGGTTGTCCCCCTCTGAGGATCTTACCCGTCATTGGCTAACCAGCCATCCAATGGAGACTTTCAGGATCGACTGTGTATGATGACTAACAGCCATCCAATTGTGAGGAGATGGTGCGGCTTTAAGGCGACAAGCCTTTTGGTGACGAGCCAAATTGCATAGCATATCAAATTGTTTAAACAAATCAGCTGCCCTAAGTTGCATCAAGTAAAACACTGAATTCTCTAGACAAATACCCACAAGGAATTGTCCTGTGAAGTCCCAAACAATGAAAGATCAAAATGTCCATTTGTTATAACACGTTGATGTAGGAGGCCCCATGCATGTAGAGCAGAGGCCACACTGTTGGTGAGGTTGTTTGATGCTTGAGCAGCAGGGATGCTTGCGGCGACCGCGATCCCTGCTGCTATAGCAGCAGACGTCTTTTTTAATGTCTCGACAATGCCACCGGCAAATCTTCAGGGCCCGCTACCTAGAAACTCAAGCATCAATTATTAAAGGAAATGCAGTGCTATTCCAGCACTGAGTCCAGAGGTGAGTTGTCAAACTAAAAAATAGAATTATTAGATTAGAAAATTAAAGTTGATTTCTGCTCACACACATTGCTGCTTGAGCTCCCACAAACATAAGCTGGCAAAATATCATATTCAGAACAAAACAAAGAGAGACTGAGGGTATTTACTGCATTAAAGATAGAGTAAAGAAAAGCTAAAGGCACTTTGGGAAAATAATTCGATAGCTGGAACACTCGAGTCTCTGTATACACAGCAATCTTTTACCTGTTGAGATAATTGAAATTAATCAGCTATTAAACAAATGAAGTTAATAACAAATAAACAATCTTATGTCAAAACACCAAAATATCAGGTTATATAGCACTAATCATATTGTTTGCTAAAGAGAAGTCACAGGGACACCTATAAATCAAAATTGAAAGTACATTCATTTATAAAATTATTTACCTAGATTGAATACTCTTAACCTAAAATGAATTAAAGTTATTTGGATCTATATATATATATTTTTTTTCATAAGCGCTTTGTTATTTGTGACGTCACACTGGACAGACGCACAAACATACAAACATATATTTGTGACATCACATTAACATGAAATGTAGACAAATGTACAGACATAAAGACATGTATAAAAAGAAAAAAAAAAATACAATTGTGTGCACACCAAAGAGAGATCTCCTCGTCCTGGCCGGGAGGAATGACACTTAAGTTGTGAAATATTTTGAAGGACCTTTTTTGAGGGATCATTCCATATCTTCATCTTGGTCCTCTTGATTTTGTACTTTTTTTATTAATCTTGATTCTTCAACAACTTCATCTTGATCCTTTTGATGTGGTACCTGTTTTAATTAATCTAGATGGTATCCATATTGGAGAGGATTCATGGTTTGGAAAAACACAAACAGATCCTCTCCCCAAAATTAATACTGGATCTGGACCCTTCCATGTTCCTGAAAGAACATCCTTCCAGTAAACCAAAGGTTTATGTTGTTGGTGTGGGTTCCAATGTCTGTCTCCAGCAGAATAACCATTAGAGTCTAAAGTTAAAAAATTTAAGGTAAACAGGGCAACTGCCAATCTGTCCCTAGGACTTTTCCAATTTCCTTCTTTTTGTTTTAATAACATAATTTTCAGTGTGCGGTTTGCTCTTTCAATAATGCCCTGACCCTGAGGATTGCATGGGATGCCTGTTTTATGGGATATATTGAATTTTGCACAAAACTGTTTGAAAGATGAGGATGTATATGCAGGGCCATTATCCATTTTAAGCATTTTGGGGATGCCCAATGCAGCAAAAGCTTGCAAACAATGAGATGTAACATCTTTAACTTTTTCTCCAGAATGTAAGGAAGCAAAAATCATGCCAGAGCATGTATCTATGGTCACATGAATAAATCACAATTTTCCAAAACTTGGTTCATGAGTAACATCCATCTGCCACAAATGATTGGGCATTAATCCTCTAGGGTTAACACCATAATGAGGATTGGGCAAATGTGTCATACAAGATATACAATCTTTTACAATTGTCTGGCTTGCTCCTTTGTGATTTTAAACCTACACTGCAAGGTGGTGCTATTGACGTGAAACTGGGAGTGAAATAAAGTAGCTTGCTGGAGCACTGAAAGTATAAAGATTGTTTGGGTAAGAGCATCAGCCTTTTGATTACCTTCATGGAGGGGACCAGGCAAGTTGGTATGTGCTCTAATATGCCCTATGAATAGAGGTTCTTTTCTTGCCCACAAAAGTTTTTGTATTTGATAAAACAATTTAAAGGCTGGAGTATGAGGTGCTATTGGTCCTGCTAACTCTAATTTTGGGACGGCATGTACAATATAGTGGCTATCTGAAAAAAATGTTCATGGGCTGCTCTCTAAAATTTTCCAGAGCTCTTACCACAGCTTCCAGTTCCACTAATTGAGCTGATTTGTGTGTAGTTATGTAAGTCATATTTTCTTTTTTAGTGACTACTGTAGCAGTACCATTTGAGGACCCATCTGTGAATACATTTAATGCCTTAGGAATAGGTTGATTTTTTATTACCTGTCGAAATATAATAGGATGATTAATACAAAAAGATAATATAGGGGACTTAGGAAGATGATTATCAAAATTTGCAGAAGTAGAGCATTTAGCTATAGCCCAATCATTATGATTGAAGCATAAATATTCAATCTGTGATGATGAATAGGGAGTAAAAATAGTAGCAGGGTTAATGCTAAATATTTTAGTAGAAGACTTAAGTCCTTGAAGAATAAGTTTCGCCACCATGGAGGTATAAGACTCAATTATACTTTTAGGAGAGATGGGCAAATGTATCCATAATAAAGGCCCTTGTTTCCAAAATACTCCTGTGGGTGTATATTGTGAAGAAATAATAATCAACATCAGCGGTTGAGTTAAATCAAATCTATCACAATGAGCTCCTTTGATGGCTTTTTCTACTAACTTTAATGCTTTCCTAGCATCAGGAGTCAATGTTCGCGGTAAAGATGGATCAAGGTCCCTGCGGAGGATGTCAAATAAAGGTTTTAGTTGGCCAGGAGTGAAGTTTAGTGTAGGGCGAAGCCAATTAATGTCTCCCAGTAGTTTTTGGAAATCATTGAGGGTGGTCAAATGTTCTTTATTTATTAAAATTTTGGGGGGTCTAACAATGTAAGCTGCCTGTCGTGGCCAGCCGCAAACGCCATGGGGGAAAACTCTCGGAGGCAGAGTAAAGCTATTACTACTTTTACTTCTACTTTCTTAGAGCTTAGAGAGAAAGATAGAGCTTTTTCTTCTTCATCTTCTTAGAGCTTAGAGAGAAAGAGAGAGAGCTTGAAAGAGAGAGATTTCTTCTTTAGAGAGAGAGAGAGAGAGCTTAGCTTTTAGAGCTTTTTTCTTCTTTGTTCTTTCTTCTTTCTTCCTCGGGAGCCTCGGCCTGACTCTGACCAGGAATTACTTCTTCTATCTGGTTTCTCTTCTGTAACCGCTCTGCCTACGTTCTGGCCGCTCTGATTCTTTTCTTCTTCTCCGACCCAAACTCTTCTTCCGACCGAGCAACTGCATGACTGACTGAATAAATTCATTCTTCTCTTGACTCCGACCGCTTTCACCACCCGGTTATATACCTTTAGCTTTGCGGGTGCCTCACGTACATTTACAGGTGCGTCACATACATACTTATTATCAGGTAGAACTTATGGCTTCCAGCTGACTGCAATAGCCATCTCCCTAATTGGAGCTCCTTCATAACAAAGATATCCATGATTTTAAATCCTAAATATAATATGGGTGATCTGCTTTGAACTTTTTCTTCTGCTATATATAACCCATATATTTTTTAAATTTTCTGCCATGTCACTGAATATATTAAATAAGATTTTTTTATTAGGGTGGGACAGTAAAACATCATCCATGTAATGTAGACACATGAGGTTTGGATATTTATTTTTAATGGGTTGGATTGTTTTGTCCACATATATTTGGCATATGGTGGGGCTATTAGCCATTCCCTGCAGTAGCACTTTCCATTGATATCTTTTATCAGGGCCATTATTATTAATAGAAGGAACTCAAAAAGCAAACCTGGGGGCATCCAGAGGATGTAAGGGAATGGAAAAGAAACAATCCTTTATATCAAGAGTAATAAGATGGAAACTTTTTGGAATAGCTACAGGATTAGGAAGTCCAGGTTGAATAGGGCCCATGATTTGCATGGTTTTATTAATTTCTCTAAGATTATGTAATAATTTTCTGATTTTTTTTTCCTGATTTTTTCTTGATCACAAATATGGGGGAATTCCAGGGAGAGGTGGAAGGTTCTATATGTCCTGCTTCTAGTTGTTCCTGAACTAGTAGATGGGTGCTTGTAATTTCTCTTTAGATAGGGGCCACTAAGGAACCCACACTGGCTTATCAGAAAGCCAAGGTATTTTCAAAATTATTTTCTCAGTGGCCCCGAAAAAAAAATATCTTTTCCTTTATGATAATGATTACTTTTAGGGTTAAGATTACTTTGTACTTTTTGATAATGATTTCTTTTAGGGTTAAGATTACCCTGTAGATTTTCACATTTAACACCTGCAGACTTGGTTGCAAGGTGTACTCCCATTTGTTGCAAAATATCTCTTCCCCATAAAGTAACCGGTAGGTTAGGTAAAACATAAGGCTGAAATGTTTCTTAATGCCCTTCATCATGCTCCCATTTTAAAATTACGGCATTTTTCTCTGGGAGGTTATTATATCCCAAGCCTCTTAAGCTGGTTGAAGCTTTTTGCAGAGGCCAGTGCTTGGGCCATTGCCATAGATTAATGATGGAAGAGTCAGCTCCAGTATCTATCAGTCCTTCTATCTCTATTCCTTGGATTTTTATTTTACACATAGAACTCCCTGAACAATCCTGAACCCAGCAAGCCATATGTTCTGAGAAGTTGGAACAAAATCCTCTATTGTTCCCTTTTTGAGGCATACTCATTTTAAATGAATTATGTAAATTAGGAAGGAGACACAACTGAGCAATTCTATCTCCTTGATTAACAGAACTTATACTTTGGGGTGAGCTAAGCATTATTTTTTATTTCCCCTTTGTAGTCTGAGTTTATTACACCTGGGGTCACTTGCAAACCTAATAAGCTTTTAGGACTTCACCCGAGAATGAGTCCTACAGTCCCTGAGGGAAGAGGTCCCCTGACTCCTGTGGGAATCAGTTGAACCCCCATTTCAGGTGTTAACACTATTCGGGCGGTGGAACAGAGGTCTAATCCTGCATTTCCTCCTGTTCCTCTGGCGAGGGAGTGGATGGGTAGTAGGGATTGTGTCGGGGAAGCATCTGAGTGGATGCTTGAGGATACTCCTCCTCCAATGCCCTGTACATTTGTGGGCCCGGGGCATTGGGCCCCGTGCCCCGTTTTTGTGAATTCCTGAACAAAGGATTTCCATGGATGTTAAATTTTGAATAGCATTTACTGGCCCAATAATTTCCCTTTTTACACCTGGGGCAGTGGCCTGGGGCACGGTATGAGCTTGGTCTTATTTCTCTTTTGGGATTTTGCCTAGAATAGCCTGATTGATCATGATAATTTTGCATGGAATATCCTGATTGATTATAATGTCTAGGTTTAGCCTTTGTGAAATTTCGAGGGGAAGCACCTCTCATTGAGGCTACAATCACATTTCCTGTGACAAACTTCATTTATATCTTTACATAGTTGTATATATACGGAAAGATCCTTTTTATTTCTCCATGGCCTGATGGCTTCCTGGCAGTATTTATTAGCATTTTCATATGCTAATTGAACAACTAATGGCATAGCTTGATCAACATCTGCAAACACTCTACCTGCAGTTCTCAAAAGTTGATCAGCAAATCAGCATATGGCTCATTAGGTCCTTGAATCACTTTTGACAAGCTACCTTGTAGATCCCCAGGTTCTTGTATGGTTTTTCATGCCTCTAAGGCAGCTGCATTTATCTGAGCATATACACCTGGGTCATAATCTTTTTGAGCCTGTAAGTCTGTGAATTGCCCTTCTTCTGTGAGCATTTCTATATTATAGTCTCCAAACACTGCAGCTGCGTTTCTTTTAGCTGTTTCTATACAAAGTTCTTGGAATTGAGATTGCCAAACCAAGTATTGCCCCCCGCTTAATGCTGCTTTACATAGACTTTTCCAGTCTGAGGGGGTTAAGCTAAAGGTGTTAAGGGACTCCAGCATACTCAACGTGAAAGTAGCTTGGGGCCCATAAGTCATTACTGCCTCTTTGAGATTTTTTATTGTGTTGAAATCTACTGACTGATGGACCCTCTGACCATTTTTCTTTTCAAATGCTGGCTGTTCCCAATGTATCTGTGAGTTACCCTCAAGAGCGCATAAGCACTCAGAAAGACTTTTTATTTCTGTTTCTAGGGTATGCAAATGATTAGTAATACCCTTCATATTTTCTGTAATGGATTCCACCCATGGGGGAGTAGAGGACACAAGTGGTTCGTCTATTTGACGGTCCTTTTTCTTGGTCTTTTTTAGTTTCTTTTTCCTCATTTTCTCAGGATCACTTTTACTAGATTCCTCACCACTGCTAATTTCACTGACAGCAATATCCTGAGGTCCAGGTTCCATTAAGAGCAAGTATCCTTCAGCTATCACCAATAACTCGTGAATAGCTATAATAGCATGGATTTTTGTCATTTTGGGGACTCTTCTAATACTCTCTTTACTGGTCTTAGTTGGCCCAGTGGAAGCTACGCTTTTTTGATCACTTTCACTTTTTTCTAAATCCTCCTCACATAGAACGGAGTCAGGTATATCAAGGAGTCTTTCCATAGCCTCTATCAGTTGGGATTCAGTTATATTCAAACCCATCTTTAGAGACCTTTCAGTTCTTACCTGTCTGCTCCTAAGTCCCCATAAGGGCCGCCACCTATTGCTGCCTGAAGCGATGGCCGTTTGGAGCAACAAAGACGCGGAAAGAAGTTCAGAGGCAAACCTTAAACAAACGGCCTTTTTATTCTGATAACTTTTCTCTCTGGCTGTAACAACGACTTTAACATGCACCACACACACCACCAAACAACCAACACAGCAAATGGCGCAGACCCGATCAGCAATCTCGCTCAAGTCTCTCCAGATCCTGGGCCAAGTCCCGCGAGAACTCAGGCCAAGTCCCGTGAGACTATGGAAGGCGGCAATGCCCAAACATCTCCATGGCCCATAGTCAACCGCAATCTTAGCCATCTCCCCAAACAGGGATCCTGCAAGAATTAATCCAGAGACCCTGTGTCTAATAGATAAAAAGTAGGCCCAAATCTTCATCATGTCATCATGTCCCCGACTTCCTTAATAAGACTCCTCTAACACAAGAAATAAAATTAAGAATCAATAAATGGGATGGGTTCAAACTGAAAAGCTTTTAATCAGCAAAAGAAACAAACAGTGAGGTGAATAGAGAGCCTACAGTTGGGAGCAAATTTTTGCTGCACACACATCAGATAGATCACTAATCTCTAGGATATATAAAGA
This sequence comes from Tamias sibiricus, assembly GCA_025594165.1. NCBI lineage: Eukaryota > Metazoa > Chordata > Mammalia > Rodentia > Sciuridae > Tamias > Tamias sibiricus. The sequence continues at coordinate 23,170,114 of CM046672.1, read as the reverse complement.
ACCCAAAAACTTAAGACCAAAAATCAAATAAGCCAAACAATGAATGGATCAAGGAACTAAACAGACACTTATCAGAAGATGATACACAATCAACCAACAAGTATATGAAAAAAAAATGTTCAATATCTCTAGCAATTAGAGAAATGCAAATCAAAACTACTCTAAGATTTCATCTCACACCAGCCAGAATGGCAGCTATTCAGAATACAAACAACAAAAGTGTCGGTGAGCATGTGGGGAAAAAGCCACACTCATACATTGCTGGTGGGACTTCAAAGTAGTGCAACCAATATGGAAAGCAGAATGGAGATGCCTTGGACAATTTAGAATGGGACCACCATTTGACCTAGCTATCCCATGCCTCAGTTTATACCCAAAGGACTTAAAAACAGCATACTACAGGGACACAGCCACATCAATGTTTATAGCAGCACAATTCACAATAGCTAAATTGTGGAACCAAAGTAGATGCCTTTCAGTAGATGAATGGATAAAGAGACTGTGGTATATACACACAATGGAATATTACTCCACATTCAAAGAAAATAAAATCATGACATTTGCAGGTAAATGGATGGAGATGGAGAATATTATGCTAAGTGAAGTAAGCCAATCCCAGAAAACCAAAGGCCAAATGTTTTCTCTGATATGTGGATGCTGATCCATAATGGGGATCCAGGGGGTGTAGAGCATGGGAGGAATGGAGAAACTTTAGATAGTGCAAAGGGGAGGAAGGATGCAGGAGGGGGAATGGGGGTAGGTAAGATGTTGAAATGAGATGGACATTGTTACCCTAAGTACATGTATGAAGACACAAATGGTGTGGCTCTTCTTTGTGACTAAACAGAGATGTGAAAATCATGTTCTATATGTGTACTATGGCTTGAAATGCAATCTGCTGTCATGTATAACAAATTAGAGTAATTAAATAATTTTTTAAATAAAGAAAGAAAGAAAAGAAAATGAGAAATTAATAAATACATTAAATGGCATGATAATGAAAATAGCATGTATAACAATTTGTGTAATGTAATTAGGTGCTGAGTTCTTAGAGAGAAATTAAGAGCTTTAAATACTCATAATAGAAATGGAAAAGTCTTTAAAACTAATGATCTAAGTTTCTACTTTATGAAGATAAAAATAAAGGAGCAAACTAAATTTAATATTAGAAATAAGAGAATAAGGACTAAGACTTATAGATAATAAATGATAGATAAAATTAACAAAATAAATCTTTGAATACTTTAAATAAATATGATGCATTCACTAAGAATCCTGATCAAGTAAAAATAAAAACCACATGTATTACAAAAGCAAAATGATCAGTTAGTATCAAGACAGATTCTGTAGATAGTAAGAGGATAATAAAGACTAATATCAGATTACTATGATAATTTTGCACACCCACATACTATGAACAGATTTCCTGAAAACCTTAACTAAAAATTAATAGAAAAAAACAACATTGTCTTATATTTCGTAAAGAAATTGAATATGTATGAAAAATATTTCAACAAAGAGAACTTTAGTTAGGAAGGCTTTTAGTGTCGAATTCTACCAACTACTCAATAAAAAAAGTAATCTTGCAAATGAACTTGAAGAAAATATAAGAGGAAATATTTAGCAACTAATTTTCAGAGTTAAGCACAATCTTGATGTCAACATATTTCAAAGACATTACATGAAATTATAGACTAGCATCTTTCATGAACAGTGATAATCCCTTAACAAAACATTAGCACATCAAATATAATAATCTGTTAAAGGGAGGTAATATCATACTCAAGTAGTGTTTATAAAAAAATACAAGGTAAGTTTAGTATCTGAATTATCATTGAATGTGATTTTTTATGTGAACCAAATGGAGGGGAAAATTACATAATTTCCTTAAAGGATGCAAAAGAGTCGTTCCTAAAACATAACATTCTTTGATAATTAAAACAAACAAACAAACAAACAAAAAACTCTAAGATTTGAAAAGCATGAATCTTCCTTAATCTGATGAAAGGCTTCTGTTATGGTTTTTATAAGAGTTGCTTCAAGGCCCATGTTAAAGGCTTAGTCTCATGGCACTAAGTGGTGGTAGAACCATTAAAATGCAGGGTTTAATGAAAGGAAGTTATCCTAGGAGACATGCCATTGAAGGAGATATTGGGACATCAGTACCTTTCTGTCTCTTTGCTTCCCGGCCACCATGAGGTGAATAGGCCTCCTTTGCCACAAACTCCTGCCATGATATACTGTGGTGCCACAGGCCCAAAGAAATAGGACCTATTGACCATTCACCAAGACCTTTGATACTGTGAGCCAAAATAAACCTTTTCTCTTTTTAAGTTCATTTTCTTTAGATATTTTGTAACAATGGTGGAAAGCTGATTAAACACAGAATATTGGTATCAACAAGTGGAGTCATTTTTATGATTATGCTACTAGAGATCTGTCCACAAATAGATCAGGCCACTCCACTGTCCCAAGGGAAAGATCAAATAAAAAAGGTAATGGTGAAATAGGGAAGGAATCTTTCTTTATGCTCTGTGGCCACATGTGAGAGACAGATATAAAGTCTGTCTCTAGAGGATCAGAAATAGCTTTGTAGTTGTATAGGAAAAGAACAAAAGCAAGAACCAAGGTAGTTTGCATAGGTATTCTGGTCAAGTCTTCATCTAGTTGATCTTTATTCTCAGACGTAGCAGAGTCTTACTGGTATAAGAATACTACCACTGCTTGCAGGGCAGTTCCTGTTTCCATTGCAAGATGTTTATCAATCAGATTTGTAGTTCTGGAATTTAAGATAAACTGAGGGAAAGACTAATTCAGAAAGAACAGGTTGGAGAGAGACAAAATTGTGTAGTTAGGTAAATGATTAGGCCATGCTTCAAGGACACTTAAAATGATATGAAAGAGCCCTTGGAATTAGTTTGTGGAAGGGGCTTAGAAAAGTTTGGAGAAACAGGAGAGAGAAAGCCTAGAATGCTGCAAATGAAGCTCAATGGGTGATTCTAGTGAGGCCTCAGAAAACAGGAATGCTGATAGAAACAGATAGCAAAGGTTGTGTTTGTGAAGCTTCAGATAGAAAGGAGGACTCTTAGGACCTGGGGTAGAAGCTATACTCATTAAACCTTGTTACACCTTATTTAGGTAAATGTGTTTAATTCATACAATGAGTCTGTGTGATGGTAAGTTTAAATGTGATAGACTAGTTAATCTGATGGCAGAAATTTCAAGGTGGCACAGCATTCAGGCAAGAGCATGGACATGACTGACTTCTTTCAGCCTAAATCACCTTGAGAGTCAGGAAGAGAGGATCAGAGAGGAAAAAATTTGAAAAGCACCCTTTAAGGTGCTGCAAGGAGGGTGCAGTTGCCAAAGAAATTACTAGCATTAAAATGAAGCCAAGCTGGGCACAGTGGCACACACCTGTAATCCCAGCACTTGGGAGGCTGAGGCAGGACGATCAGGAGTTCAAAGCCAGCCTCAGCAATGGCAAGGAACTTAGCAACTCAATGAGACCCTGTCTCTAATAAAATACAAAAAAAAAAAAAAAAAAAAGGGCCAGGGATGTGGCCCAGTGGTCGAGCGCCACTGAGTTCAATCCCCAGTACCAAAGGGAAAAAAAAAAAAAAAAAAAAAAGCCAAATACTTTGCACCAGGACAATAGGAACAATGACTTGAGAGAATATCTCAGGAATAATCAAGACCCCATGCATCTCAAGGTCAAAGGCCATGTTAGTTTTCTACTTCTATGGGGGGAAAAACACGTTTGGGATAATTAACTCATAAGGAGAAAAAGATTTATTTCAGCTCACAATTTCAGAGGTTTCAGTCCACTGTCACTTGGAACTGTTGCTCTGGGCCTGAGATGGCACAGTACATTGTTGGGGAGCATGTAGTGGAGCAATGCAGCTCATCTCAAGGCAAGCAGAAAGCAAAGAAAGAGAGGAAGAGGCCAGAGTCACAACATTCCCTTTAAGGACCTGGCCCCATTGTGTCACTAGATCCCACCTCCAAAAAGTTCCACCATCACCCCACAATGCCACAAGCATTTTATCCTAAGTGCCTTTCAGGGACATTTAAGATCCATCACATAAGAGAAATATAATCATAAACTCATTTCAAGGATTTTTATTTGAGAAGAGAACCTTGGGGCATCCTGCTCCCACAGGGCCACCTAAGGAATTATTTTCACAGGATTCATTTCTCTATATTCAGCCACTAATTCACTCAGTGTATTGCAGATATGATTGGAGCAGCCTCCAGATGGTTCTTGCCCTGGCCTCCCTTGAAACAACCCCTGTTATCCTTTTTTTTTTTTTTTGTAGGCAAGCAGAATTCAAGAGTTATAGGATCATGGAGGCTTCTGCTGAGATCTCACGAGAAAACCTCAGTTTGTCTAAGCAGACAAACAGGTATGAAAAATCCATGGTGATGGATGAGATCAGATGTCCATACTGGTGGTGAGGCATTGCTGAGAACTCCTTGGTCTGGGGATGTACTAGCAGAGGATATTTGGAAATTTGAAAAAAAAAAAAAAAAAAAAAACAACAACTAAAAAAGACTTGGAAATTCAAGGGGATAAAATTAAAGGTAAGAGAGCCTGGAGATTAAGGGAGAAAAAACAATGGGAAGGCCAGTAGTTGGAGCTAATTGAGATTTATCAGATTGGGCTTTTGAAAAAGTAATATCAAATATATTGAACACTACAGGCAACGGGCAGGACTGGGCTTGCTATACTGTACAATACTTGGGCAATCTCATATCCTGTATGGCTCACCATTAATACTTACAACTAATAAAAGCATAAAGAGTTATTGGTGAATGCCCAAGTTCAAGTCATAGAATAAGTAAAGAATAATAGTTTATTCTCAGTACAGCCTAAATGTTTTCTTTAAATTTTATTGGTAAAATACATCATGCATGATGGGGTTTTTGAAAGCACTATATCATTTAGATTCAGCTTTTAAACAGTGTGTAGTTTGATGTATCATAGAACCTAATAAAAATGCTAAACCAGGCCATTAAATATTTATGTGCCGTTTGTATATTGTGTTGGAAGGGACTTTAATTAGTTTGCTGCACAAGAGAGAATCTGCATTTCCATAAGTGGAAAAAAAATGTTAAGATGGATGTTCTAGCCATAGCTTCTTACAAAGAATGCTTTCGGGTCCAATCTGGAAACTATTCAGAGTATTCTAGAAATTATAACAGGATGAAGTAACAGCAGAAAATACAAAGTGAAGATTACTCAATCAATGATAATCTGATATAATATAATTAAGGCTCACATGACAAAGTGTAATATATGCTCTGATGACATAAGCTTTCTGTTTACTTGAAAGCCCATCAGAAAACCCATTTTGCTGCCTGACTTATAACAATTTTAGCACTTACAATTTTAATTAATCCAATATCTAGCAGTGCCTCAAGAGGGTACCTGAGATATAGGGGAAAAAAATTAGAGAAAGAAAGAATTGGTTTCCCCCAACTCTCAGCTGTGCAAACATAGGCAGGTTATTCTATGAGACATCTTGTTTTTAATTTATTGATTAGAAACACTAATAGTTTCCACAGAGTCTTGGCAAGAAGAACAAATTAGAGAAGTTGTGATTTATTTATAATCATAGTTCTTGATTCACAATAGATGTTTAGCCAGTACTCCTTTCCCCATCCTGTCTCAAGGTCATTGTCCTGCACATGTTTTTATTTCTCTTTCTGTATTTTCAATTAAAATGCTTTTTCCAATCCTTCCTGTCAAGATTATGGTTTCCTCTCTGTCCACACTGCCACAATTTAGAATTAGGTATTTAACAATCTCAGCTTAGCAAATGGTTCCTTAGGGGGGATTCAGTCACAACTTAAGCTCTTCCAACTCACTTGTCTCTTAATCATTGTTGTCATTTGTTGATTCCTTATTACATGTTCATCCCCTGGGTGTCTGGCAAAATGCACATCTCTAAGCTTTTATTTCACTTCTTCCAGCAAAAATGCCTTTGCATTAGGAGCTGTGGAGTAGATGGGGTAATGGCACACACTAATAACATCATTTGAACATCAACTTACTGCTTGTTTTGCCCCCAAGTAAAATAAATCTTACCTCATGTCCTGGAACCAGTTATTTTACCCTTTTATGACTCATGTTCTCATCTAAATAATGTGGACAATAAACACTGTCAACCACACAAATTAATTCTGAATAAGTGTCTGTTGTTAACGTCTGAATTGTTGTGAACATCTGCAAACATCTAGAACACCATTTCCCCAGGAGTTTTTCCATGACTATACCATTTCATGATGATCTCTCACCTATGAACTCTGGGACATTTTAAGATATATTATGTGGTTGATCTTTAATTACTTGTTTTTTGTGTACACCTTGACCTTCAAGTAAGAAATACATTATTTCAGGCATGACCTATGGATTATAATTATGTTTGTATCTTCAGGAGAATTGGAAATATAATGAAATGGAAAATGATTAAAAACTATTATAAAAACCTCACACAATAAATAAGTAGAGGTGAAATAAATTTAGTTATTTATTTTTTTGCTATCAATTTTATATTACTTTTATTTAGATTCTATGTTAAAATAATACAATTTTTTATTTATTTTTCTTTATCTTTTCCTATAGTATTTTCTATTTTCCATAATCCACCATAAGTGCTTATGAAAAAGAAATCATTGATAAAAAAATAATTCATTCATTCATTTATAATTTGACTTAAAATTCTGATATTTTGATTAGATTTGTCGTACCCATGTTATAACTCGTACTTGAGTGATGAGTGTTTCTCAAAGTATTTTCCTGCTTATTTTGGTGCCTTTCTAATCACACTGTTCTACAAAGGTTTCTATCTTTTTAATTCATGTGTCCTTTCATCTACATCATACTGTTCCACTAAGCCCAGAAGTCAATTACTCACCTATCTCTATTAGTAAAACTTATATTTACGGTAACTTTTCTCAGTCCCTTCAGGCTGTTATAACAAAAATGCCTTAGATTAAGTGATTTATGAAGAATAGAAATGTATTGCTTATACTTCTGGAGGATAGGAAGTTTTATACCAAGATACCAGGAGATCCAGTGCCTGGCATGGGCTCTGAGCTTCAGAGAAGGCACCTTTCATCTTCCTCACTTAGCAGAAGGGATAAAATAAAACTTCCTCAGGGCTCTTGTTTTGAAAACAGTAATCTCATTTATGAGGGCTCCATGCTCATGACCTAGCTTCCTCCTAACAGACCCAGATTTTAATACCCAAACTTTATGTATTGGATTTTTTTTTTAACTCAAAGCAGTTTATTTGAGCATTTATAAACAAAACAAGACAAAGTAAAACAAAAGTAATTTGTGAATTGCACAGTCATCAGAACCAAAACACATTGAGAAAACACCTGTCAATAACATGATTTGACATTATATTTACACGAAATGAAAGTGCAAGTGTGATGTAGAGACACCTTTAATTTGCAACGGCTTAACTGGTTCATTGGTTGCAGAGCTTCCTACAATTAGCTAAAGCTTGACTGTTGTAGTTAAACTCTATATTGGTTTGGTTTCTTAGATTTAGGGCAAGAGTGCAATCCAAATAAATCTCCTCCTCAAAACTTTCTTCAACATCCTTCATGGGTGGACTGGTTAATTTGAACTGTCTACTTGATCGGATTAAGAGATGCTGAAGATTAAGAGGCTTTTTGGATATGTCAGTAAAGGTGTGTCTACAAATGATTGGCTTGTGGGATAGCCAAATGAAGTGGAGACACTCCCTAAACTTGGGCAGCACCATCCAATAGGATGGTGGCTTGAATAGAATAAAATTTGGAAGACCAAGGTTGTAGCAGCAGATGAAGTTTGATTCTTCTTGAAATTATTTGTTTGTTTTTCTCTTGGTACTGGGGATTGAAATCAGGTGCACTCAACCACTGAGCCACATCCCCAGTCCTATTTTGTATTTTATTTAGAGGCAGGATTTCACAGAGTTGCTTAGTGCCTCACCATTGCTGAGGCTGGTTTTGAACTCACAATCCTCATGTCTCGGCCTCCCAAGCCACTGGGATTATTGATTAGTTTTTTTTTTTTTTTTTTTTTTTTTTTTTTTTTTTTTTTTTTTTATGGTTTTTATTTATTTATTTATTTTTTATTCTAAGATGTTATGAATGACAGCAGAATGCATTACATTTCACATTACACATATAGAGCACTTTTTTACAAATCTCTGATTGTATGCAAAGTATATTCACACCATTCATGACTTCATACATGCACTTAGGGTAATGATATCCAAATCATTCTACCATCTTTTTTTTTTTTCCATTCACCCTTTTGCCCCCCTCCCTTCCCCTCCCTCCCCATTGGCCATTCTAGTGTTCCTCTAATCCTCCTATGCTCCCCATCCCAACCCCACTGTGAATTGGCTTCCTTATATCAGAGAAAACATTTGGCATTTGGCTTTTAGGGATTGGCTAACTTCACTTAGCATTATATTCTCTAACTCCATCCATTTTCCTGCAAAAGCCATGATTTTATTCTCTCTTATTGCTGAGTAATATTCCATTGTGTGTATATACCACATTTTCTTTATCCATTCATCTACTGAAGGGCATCTAGGTTGGTTCCACAGTTTAGCTATTGTGAATTGTGCTGCTATAAACATTGATGTGGCTGTGTCCCTGCAGTATGCTGTTTTCAGGTCTTTTGGGTAAAGACCAAGGAGTGGGATAGCTGGGTCATAAGGTGGTTCCATTCCAAGTTTTCCAAGGTATCTCTATACTGCTTTCCATATTGGCTGCACCATTTTGCAGTCCCACCAACAATGTATGAGTGTGCCTTTTTCTCCACATCCTCTCCAACATTTATTGTTGTTTGTGTTCTTAATAGCTGCCATTCTGACTGGTGTGAGATGAAATCTTAGAGTGGTTTTGATTTGCATTTCTCTAATTGCCAGAGAGGTTGAGCATTTTTTCATGTATTTGTTGATTGATTGTATATCTTCTTCTGAGAATTGTCTGTTCAGTTCCTTGGCCCATTAATTGATTGGGTTATTTGTTTTTTTGGTGTTAAGCTTTTTGAGTTCTTTATATATTCTAGAGATTAGTGCTCTATCTGACGTGCATGTGGTAAAAATTTGTTCCCAATTAGTAGGCTCTCTGTTCACCTCACTGATTGTTTCTTTTGCTGAGAAGAAGCTTTGTAATTTGAGTCTATCCCATTTATTGATTCTTGGTATTAATTCTTGTGCTACAGGATTCTTATTAAGGAACTTGGGGCCTAATCCAACATGTTGGAGATTAGAGCTTACTTTTTCTTCTATTAGGTGTAGTGTCTCTGGTATAATTCCAAGATACTTGATCCACTTTGAGTTGAATTTTGTGCATGGTGAGAGATAGAGGTTTAATTTCATTTTAATGCATATGGATTTCCAATTTTCCAAGCACCATTTGTTGAAGAGGCCATCTTTTCTCCAATGTACATTTTTGGCGCCTTTGTCTAATATAAGATAACTGAAATTATATGTGTTAGACTCTGTGTCCTCTATTCTGTACCATTGGTCTACCAGCCTATTTTGGTGCCAACACCATGCTGTTTTTGTTACTATTGCTCTGTAGTATAATTTAAGGTCTGGTATAGTGATGCCACCTGCTTCACTTCTCTTACTAAGGATTGCTTTAGCTATTCTGGTCTCTTATTTTTCCAGATGAATTTCATGACTGCTTTTTATATTTCTACTAAGAATGTCATTGGGATTTTGATTGGCATTGTATTAAATCTGTATAGTGCTTTTGGTAGTATGGTCATTTTGACAATATTAATTCCGCCTATCGAAGAACAGGGTAGATCTTTCCATCTTCTAAGGTCTTCCATAATTTCTTTCTTTAGTGTTCTGTAGTTTTCATTATAGAGGTCTTTCACATCTTTGGTTAAGTTGATTCCCAAGTTTTTTTTTTTTTTTTTGATGCTGTTGTAAACGGGGTAGTTTTCCTCATTTCCCTTTCAGAGGATTTGTCACTGATATATTGAAATGCCTTAGATTTATGGGTATTGATTTTGTATCCTGCTACTTTGCTGAATTCATTTATGAGTTCTAAAAGTTTTCTGGTAGAATTTTTTGGCTCTTCTAGGTATAAAATCATATCATCAGCAAATAATGATAATTTGAGTTCTACTTTACCTATCTGTATCCCTTTAATTTCTTTCCTCTGTCTTATTGCTCTGGCCAGCATTTCAATTACTATGTTGAATAGAAGTGGTGAAAGAGGGCATCCCTGTCTTGTTCCAGTTTTTAGAGGGAATGCTTTCAATTTTTCTCCATTTAGAATAATGTTGGCCTGGGGATTAGCATATATTGCTTTTACGATGTTGAGATATGTTCCACTTATCCCTAGTTTTTCTAGTGTTTTGAGCATGAAGGGATGCTGTATTTTGTCAAATGCTTTTTCTGCATCTATTGAGATAATCATATGGTTCTTATCATTGAGTCTATTGACGTGGTGAATTACATTTATTGTTTTCCGTATGTTGAACCATCCTTGCATCCCTGAAATGAACCCCACTTGATCGTGGTGTATTACAGTTTTGATATGTTTCTGTATCCGTTTTGCTAGAATTTTATTGAGAATTTTTGCATCTATGTTCATTAAAGATATGGGTCTGAAGTTTTCTTTTTTGGATGTGTCTTTGCCTGGTTTGGGGATCAGGGTGATGTTGGCCTCATAGAATGAGTTTGGAAGTACTCCCTTTTTTTCTATTTTCTGAAATAAATTGAAGAGTATTGGTATCAGTTCTTCTTTGAAGGTCTTGTAGAACTCAGCTGTGTATCCATCTGGTCCTGGGCTTTTATTGGTTGGTAGGCTTCTGATGGCATCTTCTATTTCATCGCTTGAAATTGGTCTGTTCACATTATGTATATCATCCTGCTTAAGTTTGGGCACATCATACAACTCTAGAAATTTGTCGATGCCTTCGGTGTTTTGTATTTTGTTGGAGTACAAGTTTTCAAAATAATTTTGAATTATTTCCTGTATTTCCATAGTATTTGTTGTGATATTTCCTTTTTCATCACATATATTAGTAATTTGAGTTATCTCTCTCCTTCTCTTTGTTGGCCTGGATATGGGTCTGTCAATTTTATATATTTTTTCTAAAGAACCAACTCTTTGTTTTGTCAATTTTTTCAATTGTTTCTTTGGTTTCAATTTCATTAATTTCAGCTCTGATTTTAATTATTTCCTGTCTTCTTCCACTTTTGGTGTTAGATTGTTCTTCTTTTTCTAGAGCTTTGAGATGTAATTTTAAGTCATTTATTTGCTGACTTTTTCTTCTTTTGAGGAATGAACTCAATGCAATGAACTTTCCTCTTAGAACTACCTTCATAGTGTCCCAGGGATTTCAATATGTTGTGTCTGTGTTCTCATTCACCTCTAAGAATTTTTTAATCTCCTCTTTGATGTCATCTGCAACCCATTGTTCATTCAGTAGCATATTATTTATTCTCCAGGTATTGGAGTAGCTTTTATTTCTTATTTTATTATTGATTTCTAATTTCATTCCATTATGGTTGGATAGAATGCAGGGTAGAATCTCAACTTTTTTGTATTTGCTCAGAGTTGTTTTATGGCCTAGTATATGGTCTATTTTAGAGAAGGTTCCATGTGCTGCTGAGAAGAACATGTATTCACTCTTTGAAGGATGAAATGTTCTATGTAAGTCAGTTAAGTCTAAGTTGTTTATTGTATTTTTGAGTTCGATAGTTTCTTTGTTCAGCTTTTGTTTGGAAGATCTATCTAGTAATGAAAGGGGTGTTTAAAGTCACCCAGAATTATTGTGTTGTGGTCAATTTGACTCTTAAACTTTAGGATGGATGCTCCATTGTTTGGGGCATATATATTTATAATTAAGTCTTGTTGGTGTATGGTTCCCTTGAGCAGTATATAGTGTCCTTCTTTATCCCTTTTGATTGACTTTAGTTTGAAGTCTACTTTATTTGATATGAGGATGGAAAACCCTGCTTGTTTCCTCTGTCCATATGAGTGGTAGGATTTTTCCCAACCTTTTACCCTCAGCCTATGGATTTCTTTTCCTATGAGATGTGTTTCTTGGAGGCAGCATATTGTTGGGTATGTTGTTTTGATCCAATCTGCTAATCTATGTGTTTTGATTGGTGAGTTTAGGCCATTAACATTCAGAGTTATTATTGAGATGTGTTTTGTATTCCCAGCCATTTTTATTTTTGGTATTTACCTTGACATGTTTTCTCGTCTGATTGTTTTTTTCCTTTAGTGTAATGACTCCCTCTGTTGATTTTCATCATTGTTTTTTCTTTTTCTCTTCATGGAATATTTTGCTGAGGATGTTCTGTAGTGCTGGCTTTCTACTTGTAAATTCTTTTAACTTTTGTTTATCATGGAAGATTTTTATTTCGTTCTCACATCTAAAGCTTAATTTTGCTGGGTATAAGATTCTTGGTTGGCATCCCTTTTCCTTCAGAGCTTGAAATATGTTGTTCCATGATCTCCTAGCTTTGAGTGTCTGAACTGAAAAATCTGCTGTGATACGAATTGGTCTCCCCTTATATGTGATCTGATTCCTCTCTTTTGTGGCCATTAAAATTCTATCCTTGTTCTGTATGCTAGGCATTTTCATTATAATGTGTCTTGGTGTAGATCTGTTGTAATTTTGTACATTTGGTGTCCTATAAGCCTCTTGTATTTGGTTTTCCAATTCATTCTTCATGCTTGGGAAATTTTCTGATATTATCTCATTAAAGAGGTTGTGCATTCCTTTGGTTTGAAACTTTGTGCCTTCCTCTATCACAATTATTCTTAGATTTGGTCTTTTGATGCTGTCCCATCCTTCTTGGATGTTCTGTTCATGGTTTCTTACTATCTTCATTGTGTGGTCAACTTTATTTTCAAGAATATATACTTTGTCTTCATTGTCTGAGGTTCTTTCTTCCAGTTGGTCTAGTCTGTTGGTGATTCCTTCAATTGTGTTTTTTATTTGGTTAATTGTTTCCTTCATTTCAAGGATTTCTGACTTTTTTTTTTTTTTCAGAGTTTCAATCTCTTTTTTGAAGTAATCTTTTGCTACCTGTATTTGCTCTCTTATATCTTTGTTGTAGTGGTCAATTTTTGCCTGTATTTGCTCATTTAGGTCATTCTTTGATTCACAGATCATTTTAATTATGAACCTTCTGAACTCCTTCTCTGACATTTCTTCAACTTCACTGAGCATGGATTCTGTTATTGTAGAATCCTGGTTTGTTTGGGGTATTTTCCTCCCGTGTTTTTTCATGATGTCTATTTGCTTTACTTTTTGCAGTGTAGATCTGAGTTATTACAGATTATTTCCTATATTTTTTAATACCCTTGCAGGTTGTCTGTGCCTCCCCTTACCACTGGACTATCAAAAGCAGCCAATGACCCTCAAAGTATGCTACCTGAAGCTGGTTTCACACTGGTTGGCATGGGCCAAACTGGTTGAGTCTGAGCTCCTGTGGTGGTCTGGGGCTAACCCCACTGAGGTGAAGATCAGTGGGCCTGCCCTGGGCCCGCCTGGGCTCAGGCAGCATTGGCAGTTCTATCCTTGCTGTCTCCTGCTCTGGGGCAGAAGTCAGTGGAACTGGATGGAGCCTGGGCCTGGCAGCACTCTGATGCAGGACCCCAGGACTGCCCTGGGCCCCCCTGCTCTCTAAGCAGAGTTGGCAGGTGTGTCCTTTCTGTCTCCTGCTCTGGGGCGGAGGTCGCGGGGCTGGCTGGAGGCTGGTCGCACACCAGCGGTCATCTGTGGGACTGACCTGGGGCTGGCCGTGTTCGGATGAAGGTCCATGGGACTACCCTGGGCCAGCCTGGGCTCAGGCAGAGTTGACAGGTCTGTCCTTGTTGTCTTCTGCTCTGGGGCAGAGGTTGGTGGAACTGCATGTATTAGATTTTAACGTATGATTTTTTTTCAAGGACACAGTCATTTAGATCTCAGCAGTAATAAATTAGAAAACTAGAATATACATCACCAACTTATGGTGGTAAATATCCAATATGAAATGTGATGTTAAAAATGGAGGTGGTGTTAATTAATTACTAATGCTGAGTAGTTCTTTTTTATTCTCAACTTCACTAACTAGAATCAGAAGCCCTGAACTCAAATTTCAATAAAAAAATAAAAATTGTATTGAAAAGAAAATCACATAAAAGAAAATCTGTGAAAACACTGACCTTGATTTCAAATTGTAATATTCTTTAAAGTAACAGTGATATCTGGTGATAAACTTCACACTGGATATCTAATATGGAAAAGAAGGAAGAGAATACTGCAACCTTGTAGAATTCTCAGATGTGAAAATAAAAGCACTACAGGAGATATGATAAGAATTTCTACATTAAGAGGAGATCAATATTCCAAGAAATAAAAAGAAAACACAAAACTTTATATTCTCCTTGACATTATTTATTGTTTTGAGGGCTTAACCATATGATATGGTAAAAAGGAAATTGGATTAATTATTTATGCAATGCAAAACAGAGCAACACATATAGGATCATTTATTTATTTTATTTTATTTTATTTTATTTTATTTTATTTTTATTCAAAGATGTTATAAATGACAACAGAATGCATTACATTTCATATTACACATATAGAGCACATTTTTACAAATCTCTGGTTGTATGCAAAGTATATTCACACCATTCGTGACTTCATATATGCACTTAGGGTAATGATAGAATCATTTGCAATCCATAATTTGTTGACAATGGTATCATCTGACACAGAGTAGGTGCTGAATTACTTTTCTCTCCTCTTATGGCTTAGAGATAAAGTGTCACCCAAAATCTTATGTATGAGATGATGCAAGAAATTTTAGAGATGAGTGAATTGGGTTATGATAGTTTTTATATAATCAGTGCATTAATCTTCTCATAAGGTTAGCTGGGTGGTAACTGTAGGCAGGTGGAGGAGGTTGGGTACTGGGTGTATCTTTGAGGAATATATTTTTGTCCTTTAAGAAAGGAGAAGTCTCTCTCTTTGCTTCCTATTTTCCTATCATGAGCTACTTTCATCCTGCTCACCTTTCCACCCTGATTTTCTGCATAACCTCATGTCCAAAGCAATGGATTTAGCCATCTATAGACAGACTTCTTAAACCCTTAGTCTGAAAAATAAAATTTTTCTTATCTAATTATACTTGTCCCATATTTTGGTCACATCCACTAAAAAAAAATTAAAAAGGCTGATTAACACATCTTGTGTTCTTGCTTTGCTTTCTTCCTTTTTTTTTTTTTTCTTTCTTTCTTTTTTTTTTTTTTTTTTTTTTCTGTCTTCCAAAGTCTAATTTTTTTTTTTTTTTTTTTTTTAACTTTGGTAAATTACTCATGCTTTGTAAGATTAAAACAAATGTCAAGTAGTATTAAGTCAAACATATTCTACTAGGGTACTTCTCAGTACATTGTAACAACTCCTTATTGTTACATTTGAAAAGGTTTCAAATCCTAAATAACATGAATATAAATTTTATGGGTGAGAAACCAAAGACACTATGAATTGGTAATTTTCCAAACTCTACTTACTCCATTTCATAATATGGACTTAATATTTCCCACTTTGCTCATTTGTGGAATGCTCACACATATTGGATGTGAGAAATTCATCTTTAAGAACAGTTACATTCACTGCTTTATTTTGTAAAAGTGAAAGGTAGTAGATGAAAAATGTTTCAGAGCCAAGCAATGAGGATCATGTACTTTCATGTGGTCATAGTGGATAAAATATGATGAGCCAGGAGCATAAATAACCTATAATACGAGGACTGAGCATAGCAGGAAGGCAGTGGGCTATGAAACTATTTCAGCAGGATGGGACATATGCACATACATCTTCCGTGAAACCCAACTTAGATTGGACAACACAGTTCTTTTCCCAGAAAATGTCAATAACTGACTGTAGGATCAAAACACTGTCAGCTACATTATGGAGAAAACATTATGACTTGTTTTTTAAACATAATCTTTCTCAATCCTACTTATTTCAACTTCTGAGTATGAGATAATTATATACCTTTGTTACCTGACACAAAGGAAGGCTTTTTTTTTTCTTTGGGGGGGGGTGGGTACTGGGGATTGAACTCAGGGGCACTCTACCACTGGGCCACATCCCCAGCCCTCTTTTTTGTATTTTATTAGAGACAGGGTCTCACTGAGTTGCTAAGTGCCTCGCCATTGCAGAGGCTGGCTTTGAACTTGTGATCCTCCTGCCTTAGCCTCCCAAGTGCTGGGATTACAGACGGGCGCCACCACGCCCGGCAAGGAAGGCATTTTTATAACAGGGATTTTGGTATAGAATTTTGGGTCAGATCTGACTGTGATACTTATTTGCTGTTAAGTCATGGGTAACTTATTTAATTTCCCTGAGTCCCATTCATCTTGTTTATATAATGTTTACTAAAAATATTATCTGAATAGGAATGTAGTAATGATTAAATAGAATAATATTTGCAATTCTTTTTTAACTTTCTCATGTTATTTTGAGCTTTTTAAAATACACAAGTCATGGTCTATTGTGATTATTGATTTATTCATATTTTTCATGTGGACTGATAACTCTGAAGAAAGAAGTCATCTATTTTCCCCTTATTGACTGTAGTAAAGCCACCCATACACACTGAGTCATTAATACATCTCCATGAATCAGTGAAAGTGGTGTGCCTACCATTGGTTATCTGATTAAAAAAATTTTCCAGTATTCTCCTAAGGTAAGTTGCTCTCTCTCATATTTCATCATATTTGTCCCTTACAACTTGAATGTATCCAACTTTGATAAAACCATCCATTAGGCACATGAGATGGGTAGAAAGGCTCTGTGAAGTGGTGTAGATTGATGAAGTGTTGTCGTCCTCATTCGTCTCATATCTCTCAGCTGAGCTGTATTATCAGTCAGAACAATACCATAACATCTTCTGAAGGTACTGGTCTCTTCTCTACCTTGTGGGTCTGTACCAACTCCCATGTCCAATATTCATGTCCAACCAGTCCCCATCTTTAACGGGGCTATAGCGTAGCTGTTCCTTGACTTCTTGTTTTCAGGAGGTTTTAGCCAATGGAGACATCAGTAGTAGATCTTAGACTAGGGGAGACAGATACTGGAATACATATGTTCCTGAACCCCTTTCCTTCTGGGTTTTGTTGTTCTGCCCTGACCTTCAATAACCACACCTCCCATCAGGTGTCTTTGTCATGGCCTCTCCAAATTCCTCAAATTCCTTCTTTCCCTTTTGCTTTTACACAAACTTTTTTCTTTTTCTTTTTTTTTTTTTTTTTTTTTTTTTTCCACAGAAACTTCCTTCTGGGACTGGAGGTATAGGTTAGTGGAGGAGACTTCCCTAGTAAGCATGAGATCCTGAGTTGGATCTCTAACACTAAAAAAAGAAAATTATAAAACTACCTGCTCTTTATTTTAGATAACCCAATAGAACAACTATGTTCTTTTGTTCTTTTCTTATGTATATCCATAATTTATAGATAAAATTGGATCACAGAGTTATGGGTCATAACTCTGTTCTAGCTACCCAGTTTCAGTGTGCAGTGTGCATGAGAGTGTGCGTGAGACCTTAGAGGATGAAAACCCTGTGAACTTCACTATCTTTATATATAACATGAGCATGAGATTTGTACAAGTGTGATAAATTTGTGGATTAAAAAGATCATTTATGTAAAATGCTTGTCACAGCAAATTTTGGAATAAATAAGATATTCCATGTAGAACACTTAGATCACTTACTAATGTATAGTATCAGCTTGATAGATGCTAAAATTGGTCCACTGTTAGAAACTAGGAATGACACCACCATATGACTCAGTGATTCCACTCCCTAGTATTTATAACAAAATACATTTTAAAAAATCAGCACACTATGTGGATACAGGCACGTCACATCAATGTTTATAGCAGCACAATTTACAAGTTTTGGAACCAGCCCAGATATCTATCAGCACATAAATGAGTTAAGAAAATGTGGTATATATGCACAATGAAGTTGTATTCAGCCATAAAGAAGTAAACGAAATTATGGCATTTGCTGGTAAATGTGTGGAATTGAAGAACATCATGCTAAGCAAAATAAGCCAGACTCAGAAAGTCAAGAGTTGAATGTTTTCTCTCAGATGTAGATGCTAGACCAAAATAAGGGGAAAAGTCAGGGCAGGGGAAATACCACAAAAATAGAAGGGCTATTAGTGGAGAAGAGGAAGGGAACTGAGAAGGATACAGGAGGTATTGGAAAAGATAGGAATAATGGAATGAAATTAACAAATCATGATATGTACATATATGAATATACCAGAGTGAAATTTACCTTTATGTACATGTATAAAGCACTAATTAAAAAATAACCATAAATAAATAGAAGGAAGACCAGTAGAGTAGAGGAAGGGGAAATGGTAGAGGGAGAAGGGGAGGTTAAAAGGAATTACTAGGAATTGAGGTGGAGCAAATTACATTCCATGTTTGTATAATTATGTCAACATGAACCCCAATATTATGCAGAATTATAAACACTAATAAAAACATTCAAAAGGTTGCCATTGTTATGATAGCCATATTACAAATATTTCCTTCTCTGATATTTCATAGCTTTGTGTCTCATCTCAATGTGTTATAAATCATCTCTTAATAAATGTATCTACCTCAATAGTTCACACTTTCCCTGAAGGAAAAAAAAAAAATACATGCTGTATTTATTCTCCTATTCCTACTGCTTATCATAAGGTGGGGTGCAAAAAAACACTCAAAAATTCATGAAAGCCTGAATGAGTGAATTATTCACAGTACTTTTGTGAAGAAAGAGTAATACATACAATTACTACACTCAATACAGTTTCAAAGATCAATTTATTTAATTTATCATCTGCATTTCTGAAATAATGTTCATTTTTTTGGAAATAATAACCGTGGTTATAGTCAAGCATCTCGAAACTTATTGAGAAATGAAATAATTAAGATGATTATGTTTCTCACAGGCATATACAATGTCTGCTAAAACGAACTTGAGCTATGGAGCAGGTGAAACCTTATACATTACATTTCCAGGAACAAGACATCTTTCAAGTTTAAATATTGATAGATATTTTTTTCTTAACAGCTAAATTTGCTGTTTGTGAAATTCTATTTGAAAGTGATACCTTTATTTTAATATTGTTTGCCTATCACAATTTAACAACCTAAGAATTCTTCAAAACGTATCCTGATGTTGAGAATCAAACCAAGGAATTACAATGCATTTATCAAAGTTTCTACAGGATAAATGCATGGGGGGGGGGTGTTCCAAATACTTAAAAATGTAAGCAAAGAATGTTGGGTTTTCAAAAATCACAACTTAATCCTCAGTCTATGTATTTTTGTGGAATTGCAGCTGTTCTATACTTAACCTATATAAGTTATAGCTTTAATAGGTGGCCTCATAAATCTATGCTAACACAATCAATCAATCAATCAATCAATGGTGCTGTAAAAATGATTGAAGAATATGAAAATAACATACTTTCTATTTTATGGGAGCATTGAGTACTTGCTAATTTATTACCGTTATCTTTTTATTCATTGATATTATAGTTTAATCTAAATTTTAATTAAGCATAAGTCAAATTAATAACAAAAATAACAGCGAAAAAAGAAATAAAGTAAAATAAACATACACCATCAATGAAATGGAGACAAGATTATAGTTCTTCTGTGGATCACACTTTATTTACTTCTACCAATAGGTATTGCTATAGTTGTTTGCCTGTGGCCCTTAAATGTACTTGTTCAAATCTAACCCCCAAGGTTATGGTATTGGGAGTTAGATTGCTTGGGATGTAATTAGGTCATGACTGCAGAGTGCTCATTAATGGGATCTGGGCCATTATAAATGGGGCCCTCAAAAGTTCACTCACTCTTTGCAGCATGTGAGCATATGGGCAGAACTACACCATCTCTGAACCAGAACATGGCCCTCACCTCAGCAGCTCTGTTTTCTATCTTGGCCTCTGCAGCCTCCAGAAATGTGAGAAATAAATGCCTGTTGTTTATAAACTATGCAGTTTATAGTATTTTTTATTATAGCTATTCAAACAGATCATGACAGAAAATTGGTACCAAGTGGGGGTGCTGCTGTAAAAATTATCAAAAAATGTGGAGGTGGTTTTGGAACTGGGTAATGGGTAGAGGCTTAGAGAGTTTTGAAGAATATGCTAGAAAAAATCTCTATATTACCGTGAACAGTCTATTAAGGGTGATGCCTGTGAGGGCCAGGAAGAAGACAGGTGTGCTGTAAAGAAGAGTTTCATCTTCCTATATAGTGCCTACACAGTTGTTAGCAGAATGTGGGTAGAAATATGGATCATAAAAGTCATTGTGATGAGATCTCAGACAGCAATAAGAAGCATGTTATTGAAAACTGGAGAAAAGGCTATCCTCAGAACACATTCCCAGAGAAATTGGTTGAATTGTGTTGTTCTCCTAGCATTTTGTGGAAAGTAGAACCTGTGGGCCATGAAATGGGATTGATTTGACTAAAGGAATTTGTGGGCAAAATGTTAAAGGTGCAAGTTGGCTTCTCTTTAATACCTTTAGTAAAACGTGAGAAAAGAGAAAATTACTTTAAGACAGTATTTTTATTTGTAAGGGAAGCAAAATTTTAAAATTTGGAAAATTCTTAATCTGTGTATTAAGAACAATGAAAAATGATGCTCAGGATGAAATGCAAAGTTGTGGTTAAATGACCATATGATAAGAAAATGATTAAGCCATCTAAATAGAAGCCGAACATATAGGCCAACATGTTGGATGAGTGATCAAATATATTTCAGAGGGCTGGGGATATAGCTCAGTTGATTGAGTGCTTGACTCACATGCACAAGACCCTGGGTTCAATCCCCAGAAATACACAAACACACATACACAAACACACAAAGATATTTCAAATTATCACCACTGCTCTCAGAATCACAGGCCTAGAGTGTCAGAGCCTGAGGGACAAATGGTTTCAGAAGAGGAATGGTGGGCGGCCCCATGACCTATGGCTCAATTCCTAGTACCATCTCAAAACTGTGATTTCCATACTCTGACTGCATTTCTTGGCTTCCTGAGGTTGGGACTCAGCTGTCCAGGTATGTGGGCCATCCTTGCAGATGTTACAAATGGTAAACCTTGGTGTCATCCGTGAGTGCCATTTCTGCCAGCTTGCTGAGTTCAGGGGCTATGGGTATATGGATACTTCTAAGTAGATTCAAAAGGTAGAGACTACCAGAACATTCTGTAATGTGATCCAAACAATGGGGTCACTGGAAGTCCTCACCAGGACAATGCTTAATGGAGCTGTGAGAATGAGGCTACCATTGCTACCTGAAAACTGTGGAACCACCTTCTTGGGACAGCTTCATGCACACAACACCAACCCATGAGAACTGGGAATTGCACTGCACCTGCAAAGCCCTTCAAGTGGCTTCTCAGAGCCTTGGGAGCTCACATTAGTATGCATGAAGTTGGGACTTGGAGTCAAAAAATATTTTTGAGCCTTAAGAAAAAATGTTGCTTGCAATGTCAGTTTCAGACTTACTTGGAATCTGATGCTCCTTCCTTCTTCTTCTTCCCTATTTAATTTTTGAGTGGGAATGTCATATGCTTGTATTACCATTGTGTTTTGAATATATATAACTTATTTGATTTCATAGATTCATTGCTGGAGAGCTATTTGCCTCAAGATAAATCCTACCTTGAGTCATACTTTTATCCAATTTGGAATATATTTAGGGGAAAAAAATTGAAATTTTTAAAGTTGATTCTGGAACTAGTCAAGATTTAGGAGCTATTAAGATGGAATGCATGTTTTTTTGGATGTAAGCAATAAATATCTGTTGTTTATAAGCTACCTGCCTATGATAGTTTATTAAAGTAACCTGAAAAGACTACTACAGTTATTTTTACTTATTTGTTTATATTTTAATCTTTGAAGAGATGTTGTCCTGTTTTCTTTCTCAGTGATAAGTCAGAAAACAAAACTTTTTCCCATCTCTAGATCAGTCATTCTCTTAGGTAACTATGATTGAATTATCTGTATTACCTGTGCTTTCCTCATTATACAACATACTCTGAGAGTTTATAATCTCATAAAATTATATGAATCAATTCCATTGGAATGACTTTTTTGGTTTAATGATTTTTTTTCATATCTCCTCAATTAAATGCACTAGAAATCTTAAAAAAAAAAAATCATCAAATGTATCAAAGGCTCTGTGGGATGAGTAACTGTCTAGGACTTAGAATACTTAGTTATTGGTTATCCATCTTTTATCAGCTTCCTCAGAACTTTTGCTTTCTTGCTATAAACCTAGATTTTCTTGTCTGTAACATGAAACTATATGAAAACCGAGGTTTATGTTCCTTACCCACTACTCTTTTCTCATCAAATTACACAATTTTATAAATTAGGATTTCCTGAAAGTACATCATTTCTGTGCTAAAATAATTAAGACTTCTCCTGAAATTTTCCTCAGTAATGAGTTTAAAATTCATTTCCTCAGTAATGAATTTAAAATGTTTCCTTAGTAGCAATCATCTAAAGGTTGTGGGTTAGTACTCTTGACCACCTCAACTCCTTCAAAACTCAATTTTAATGACATTTTTCATATTTTATTGGAGTTATAATAGCAAATATCTAATGGATTCTCTTTTTTTATAGACTTTAATTTGTACAGTAATTTTAGCATCATGAAAACATAAAGCAGAAGGTACAGAGAGTTCCCATGTATCCCTGCCCTCATTCATGCAGTCTTACCATCATTAATACCCCCTCCACCATAGTCCTCCATTTGTTACAAATAACCTACATTAACCCATAATTATCACCTGGAGTGTATGGTTTACATTAGAGATCCTCTTCAAAACTCAACTCAATTTATTTATTATGTATGTTTCTGTTCTGTCATTTCCCAACCCAAATGATAATGTATCTTCCACTGAAATAAAAATTTGTCAAATTTAACAAAGTTTAATTTTCAAGCAAGAACACCAGATAACATTCCATATCAAACGTTGTTCAGAATGTAGCCCCACAATCACAGGAAATAGCCATTATTACAGTTAGAAAAAGGGATTGGCATACTGAAACAATCCAATTGGCTGCAGTTGCCTTTTGCCTTTTATGGACTGGTTTTGTCAGGTTAGCAGCCTGGCATTGGCTGAAGCTCAACTACTATGTTCTGCTGAGATTTAGTTGCTTGGTTACAACAGAATACTCTTAGATTATCTTACAATTTATTTACAGTCAAGCTATGATGCAGTTCACTATGTGCAGAGACTGGTTTGGGCCAAGGACAAGGGGCTGGTTTGGTGAAATTTAGTTTTGTTCAGCACTCCAGAATGGCAATATAAAGACTATTGTAATATATGCAGAGATTCAATTTTGAACATTTACTGAAAAAATTATAAATGAGATTTGAGATAAGTTGCCTTTACTTTTTAGATGATCAAAGTAAAGTGAGACATTATTTGCTGTGGAGTAAAGAAGATTAAGGACATTTCCTTCCTAGAAATTGAAACCTAACAGATAAAATATCCATTACATTTTCTATTGAGTTTTAAAAATGAAATACATTTGCTCCACTTAATCAATCATAGAGCTAGTTAACTAATGTATTCTTGATTATCAAATAGGGTTATGAAGAGAGTTTTTTCTTATTTCTGAATAACCCTCACTTTCTATTTTTTATAATTCTAAGTATGTACAATTGTTTTCTTTAAAGGCTTCATAGCACACTTGGCCGAACACTGAAATGACTATGAAGGATTTGTGTGTGGGTTAATAGGAAAGCAGTTATAGGGCACCAATGGAAAGTGGAAAAGATTTTAGGATCAATGATATAATCAAATATCTAAAGATAAATAATTGCTATTAATCTCTACTTTAAAGAGAACTGTAATACAACCCAGACTGTTAGGCAAATCTAGAAGTTAAGTGTTGGGAAAGACAAGAAGAGGTTGAGGACTGTGATAGAAAAAAGAGCTTTATTTTGACCTTAATCCAAAAAGCATCTGCTATATCTCCCTCTTATTGGTTTTATAATGTCTTTGTGTTTTAGTTTATTTCATATATGTGGCTAGTGAACTGCATGTTCCCAACATTAGAAAAAACAAAGCAATCAAAATGTTTCAATCTTAATAACACATGTAAAGGAAACACATTGTAAGCATTAATAGGCTTAATAGGCTGATTTAGCAATCCCAAAAAATTTAGGGCCAGAACAGAGCTTTAAATATCTTTCTAAAAAAAGAGTGACATAGACTTAAAATAATGAATTAAAATTGGTTCTTTCCTAGCATGACAGTTTATGATGTTTGTAAAAGAAATTTATGAGACAGACTCTATTCCCAGTAAAATTTACTGATTGGTTTATTCCTTGACAAAAGATGTGAACAGAACAATTTTGCAATTGCCTGAAAAATAATGCTGAATTTATGGCCTGGTCAGAATATAAGAGAAATTTAATCATCCAGAACAGGTTGAAGTGATGTAGTCAGCAAAACCTCTTTCCTGAGTAAAAATGAATCTGCAAAACCTCTCTCACTCCAGAGACAACACTGTAAGAGATACAGAAATGTGGAGGCCAAGAAGGAGGCATAAAGCAGAAGACACTAGAAGATGGGGAGTTAATATTAGGGATAAAGTGGAGGTAGTGAATATGGCTTCTACAGCAAGCTCCAGGCAGAGAGATGAGATGAAAGACTATGAAAACATCTTTATTGTGAGTTGAATTGTAACCCCCTCTTGAAATTCACATGTGGAATCCTAATCCCCTGCCCCAGAATGTGAACTTAAATGGAAATAGAGTACTTACATGTTGGGGCTTTTTTGAGTTGCTGGGGTTTTTAGCCCCCCCTCCACCCAGGATAGGCTCCTCTGGCCAGCGGAGAAGACTGGGGGGGAACACTGCCCCAGCAGAGGCAAATTCGGGAAGTAGGGGACGGCTGGAGGCCCACGCCAACCCTCATGATGGAGGACAATCAGGGACACACCAGGGAGAAAGGTCAAGGCACGAACTCAGTTTATTGGGGAAGTTGGACGGTCTTATAGAGGACATGGGCCAATCAGCAGAAAGATCATAGGGACACATAAGGAGCATGGGCGGATGTCATTGGTGGAGCCACTGGCCTATCTTTGGGGTGGTTTCAGTTCTCATCTTAAGTCAGGGGAATGCCCCTTGGCCAGGCCAAGTTCTCCTACCAGGAAGTGGGAGAAAGCCGGAGTTTCTACTGGCGTGCTGTTTAACATCCCCAACACTTACAGATGTAATTAGAGCAGTTAAGATGAGGTTATTAGGGGGACTTTAATCTAATATGAATGTTTTCATTTGAAGCAGAAAATTGGACTTAAGGACAAACACAGGATGGATGCTCAGGGTAGAATGATGTTTTTGGCCAAAGGTTGGCAACAAACCCCCGTAAGTTAGGTAAAAGTCATGAATAGATCTCTTTCCCACCTCCCAGAAGGAACTAAACCTTTAGATAACTGGGTCTTGGATATCTAGCCTCCATAACTGTGAAAACGGTCTGTTTTTGTAATTTATGCCAGTCAGTTTGTGGTATTATGTTAATGAAGCTCTAGCAAACTAATGCATGCCCAGAACTTCCACTCTGAAAACTGCACAAGGAAACCACTAATCAAAATCCCTAAAATATCCAAAACCCCTCTTCCATTTTAAAATCAACCAGAAAATTGTCTTCAAGAAACCTAAACTTCTTATAGAGTCATATTTTAGAACATTTTGTCAGCACCGATGTGTGAACTCTACAGACATTGATTATAACACGCATGTATTTGTTTCTCTAATAACTGATCTTACTAAATACATGTTAATCTTCTTGAACACAGGAGGTTTTTCCTGTAACTTCTAGTAAAGGGCCAGATATGCAAATATGTTTAAATTAAAAAATCAAAGTTGTCTATTGTAGTATGCCTTAGAGTCAAAGAGTTCTGAATCTAAAATTTAGCTCTGTTATATAAAACAGATAACTCCTTAGCCTCAGGATAATCACAGAGATATTAAATATTAAAAATAAAATATTTGTTACACTGCCAACATATAGAAGATATTCAATAAATGGTACTTTTTGGCAAATGACCACATGTGGGAAAAGTGTTATATGCAGTATGTATAGTCAGAGAGTTGTGGCAAATTCTGGAATCTGACCATGGAATAATACTGTCATGAACCTTGGTTCTTCATTTTGATACGTAGAGTAGTGGTGTAAATTTGATTATTACATGAACCAGTTCTTTGGTGAGTTACATGAACTCAACAAGTTATATGAACATACCCTGTATTGGTTCCCTCTGGCTTGATACAGAGAATAATGAGAAAGTTACAGATCTGTATACGATTTGCATGTTATTTCCTTCTGATAAATGATTTATAAGTCTCAGTGCTTTTTAAATTTCTGCACTTACTAGAAGTCTATTCCTGCCTTAGTTGTGAAGATAGAAATGTTTTTAGTAATTAAGTCATGTACTTAAGCCCCATGTTCAGAATTAGGTAACCCAAGTACAAATATGTTTTTAATTCACATACTTTATCACCAACCCAGATTGGGGTACAATTTAGATCCTATTAAAGGTAATAGCTTGAGCCATCTTAACTCCTACTGACAAACCTGATAAAATGAGACCTCCCCTAGTCCTCCAGTGTCTCTCTCTTTTGTATATTTGGTAAGACTCATCATCTGAAACTTAAAACTTCATGGTAAGTTAAAGTATGGAGTAAAATATGTTTCAAGAACCTATGATGTTCCATGGAAACCAAACATTTTGTCAAAACCTAAACCAAAATCAAGGAATCTCAGGCCATGAGGAGTCCCTCCCCACTGTACATTCTTGTTTCCTGGGTAACTGTTTAATTCTTCACTGTCACTGTACAGACTGAAGTTATTATTGTTTCTTTATTTCATATTGCCCACAGTGTCCACACAATGCCACATGCTCATGCATGATCCATAGTCTACATGGGAAAGAACCAGTCACTTAAAGAGAGACAAGGGTCTCATTCAAATGCAATTGCTAAGTTAGTGATGAAATGATTCTAACTGGATCAGCTTGTATTAGTTTCCTAATTCTAGTACAATTGACAGAAGAGGTAAGAATGGAATTTCCTTTTAATAAAATCCCCCAGCAGTCCACTGACTAGCATATATAAATGGAGGGTAGCAGGGGTAAAGATTTCATGAAATAAGGCAATCTATCAAAAAGGCGTCTGGCATCCCCAGTTGTTTTCTATGTCAGGGACTGAGTCGTTAATATTAAGAGAATCTGTGGGACAGTTTCCATAGCAACTTCTCCTCCTCATGAGTTAAATGATTGATCTGTCTCACTTTCCAATCACTCAGTAACTTCCTTGTTTGTAGAGATTTTCTCAGAGTTGTGGCTGATACCTCCTTGTCTTCCAGGTGTCCTAAGGACACCTGAATTGACTCTTGGCATGCATGATTTCCTCTTAAAGTCAACTTCTGTGTTCTGATGTTTGGAAACTCTTACTTTGGCTTTCAGTATATCCAGACATGCTATGGAACACTATCACCACATTCTGTTGTGTTTATTTTCTTTTTGATAATGTCTTTTTCTCACATCTAGTGATATTCCTCCAACCGCAGCACATCTTACACTATGGTCTGGCTTTTGAAGATATCTGAGAATCATTGACATTTTGACAGCTCTCTCCTCTGAGTATCCTTTAGATATACTTTTGTCTTCCTTGACACAATCTGTGGACATGAAAGAGGAGACAGGCTTCTCCTCCCTCCTGGAACACCCATATGCTGGAATGGGCTTCCTGCTTCAGGGACCTTATGGCAGAGAGCATACTCTTTGCATGCTACTTGGTCAGCATTGGTTATTAACCTGCCAACTCAATTCTGATGACAGAAGGAAAGACAAACAGGACATTACTGGGGTAATAAATATTCCATATAGCCTTGGACTAAAAGTAGTTAAATCCATGAAAGATTTATATTTATAGTAAACATAAATTAACTGTCCAGAGAAAATGAAAAAAATATAGATGTCTGCATAATTTACTAGCAGACCACCTTGTGTAGTTTCAAAGTACCCTGATGTGATTACCAGGAGAGACCTGTTAATGACAAGAGGTTTGGATTCATGCTGAGGAGAGTATTGCTTCATACAGAAATGAGTGGAAGTAAAAAACAAAAATGTAGTCACAGAAGTAAACTCTCCCCTTTTGATATCAAATACTTGGTCATCAGAAGCCAGGCCAACTGAAGGTTTGGGAGGAAGTCAATTCTATGTAATATATCACATTAAAAATTACTGAGATAAGATGCCCTGTACACTGATTCTTGTTATAAAAGATGTATTCTGTGAATCAAATCAACATATACCTCTGAAAGACCTCTAGGAAAGACTAAATATAGTAAAATTTCCCTGGTCTAGGTGCAAACGTGCAAATAAAAGTACGGATCTGCAAAGCACATAAAGACTTAAATATAACAAATGCTATCCTAATAACATAATGGTTTGGGGGAAGTAGAGTACTAAGGATTGAACCCAAAGGTGCTCTGTCACTGAATTACATCCCCAGCCTCCCTTTTTTTTTTTTTTTTTTTAAATTTTTGGAGACAGGTTCTCCCTACATTGCTGCGGTTGGCCTTGAACTTGGAATCCTTCTGCCTCAGCCTCACAAGTCTCTGATATTATAGGTGTGTGTCACCATGCCCAGCAGGATATGATGTTAATGCTAAAGTCTGCAGGAGCCCTGTTTGGGGAGATGGCTAAGATTGTGGTTGACTACGGGCCATAGAGATGTTTGGGTGTTGCCGCCTTCAGTAGTCTCATGGGACTTGGCCCGGGATCTCGCGGGACTTGAGCGAGATTGCTGATCGGGTCTGCGCCATTTTGGTGGTGTGTGTGGTGCGTGTTAAAGTCGTTGTTAGAGCCAGAGAGAAAAGTTATCAGAATAAAAAAACTGTTTGTTTCCAGTTTGCCTCTGAACTTCTTCCCGCGGCTTCGTTGTTCCAAGCGGCCATCGCTTCAGGCGGCAACAAAAGTCAACCTAATATATTATTCTGGTTCACTCTCCTACTCCAGTAAGAAAAACAGATGGACAGAGAAATGAAACTTGCATTTTAAAATCATGGAGGTTAAGACATGGACTAATCAAAAGCCAAACCTGAGTGTCATGTAGCTTATTAGAATATCCACTAATTTTCTTATGTTCTTCAAGAAGAAATATCAGTAACAATACCTAAAAAACATCCTGACATGTAAGTGGTAGTCAGATAATATTTGTAAAATGAACTTGTGAATAATTGAGTTCTTACTATCTTCAGTGGAAATGTCAAATCTTAAGAAGGTCAAAGATAAGATTCACATACTTGGCCAATTTATAATTCAGTAGGACAATGGAAACAAATATATTCTGAGCTCTTATTTCTAGCCTCCTATTCTAGACACAAGACACATAAATTCACCCTTAGTTTTCATAATAGCCTTCTTTTTTCCTGTTTTACAGATAAATGAGCATTTTGTTGTAATCAAGTAACATGCCAAAAAAGATCACTTGAAACATGTTAATTTTTGTTTTTTAGATTCAACCCAAAATAGCCATATTGGTATGGTTTTTTTTTTTTTGTTGTTGTTGTTGTTGTTATTATTATTATTTTTTACTTATTTTTAAAATTTGAAGTGATGTATATCAGCCTTTTGAGAAGAGCTAGAATGCTGTTATAAGAATCCAAGCTGACCTTATGAGCTGAAGAATGAGAACAAACTTTGGTTTCTAAATAATGTGGTGTGATACTTCTGTTGAAGGCTAACAGTTGCCCGAAGAATTGGCTCCTAAGGTCACAATTATGATTTTCCCATTCAAGGCAGGAAGGTGGTGGCTTACTTCCAAGCTATTGTCATTTTTAACATAACATTTTTCCTGGAAAATGCTTTATTTCTGCCATTTAACTCTGTCTTCTATCATAATTGAGGAATGTCTAGCCATGAAAAAAAAGGGGCCGTCCTCAATCATAATGGTTACTGTGCCAAATTGTCACTCTCTGGAATCTGGCCTTTACAACCCATGAAGTTGAGTAGCTTCACCAACTTTTTATATTCTCATTCTTTGACCTGCGAAGTTAGGTTGAAAAT
Organism: Tamias sibiricus; assembly: GCA_025594165.1. Lineage (NCBI taxonomy): Eukaryota > Metazoa > Chordata > Mammalia > Rodentia > Sciuridae > Tamias > Tamias sibiricus. The sequence continues at coordinate 23,139,950 of CM046672.1, read as the reverse complement.
AGGCATAGATTTTCCTCTTAAAAGTATATAAATTGAAGATCACTGTCTTTCTTAAAATAAAAATATTTTTATTCTGTTCTTAGAAGAAAGAACAGCACACCATTATGATTAAACTACTTTCATAAAATATACATAGGAATATTTACTATATCATATCATTTTATAGCATTGGCCTAAATTTCTGTATGAAATGTTCCAAGATTTGTGTGTGTGTGTGTGTATTTCAAAAGACAAAACAAAAATTCACTATTTGAATATTTTTATACTGCATGTGTAACAACTTATCTGTTTTTTTTTCCCCAAAAGTAGGCAGTGCTCATAAGATGGCATCAGTTTCAAATAACTTTACCTACAGTGTCAAAATACATGATGATTATTTAGATAATTAGACAATAATGGCAATGCTACTACCACTTAAAATACTTAAATAGAAATCATATGCAACAATACTAAATAATAAGCACAACAGAAATGATTAAATAGTCCCAGAAATTGTTGTTCTCTTTTCCATCAGAATATAACTAATTACTTTTATATGGGCCAGAGATTTCCAAAACAAAGATTATCTTTTTCAGACTCATGTTTTACAGGTGCTACTATACTATACGAATACTTTTTAATAAGGGTGATTCAAGCAAAAATGTTTGGTGATTGATTTTTATAACTTTACTTTAAAAGAAAATTACTACTCATTTTTCAACTTTATTGTTATTATTATTTTTTTTAAATTATGTGTTGGACTGTGAACGGGATAGCTAGATTTAGATTAGTCACGGTGGACTATGGTTTCACACTGGAAATGGGATCCAAACCTGTGAAATAAAGCAATGAGATCCGGATTCCACAGGTAGGTTCCCCATGTCTTTGGACTACTTGCCTCTAGACTCAAATAAGAAAAGGATATACTATCTATGGAGTTTAAGATATTTTAGTTTTATGACTGTCTTAATAATAAATTGAATTTTTAACTATAAAAGCAATTTGTATTTAGTGTGTTTTCTACTAGATATTGGGAGCATATAAATATTCACAAGTATGAAGAAAATATACTTTAATGACATTTGTTTAGAGGACCCCCAGACATTATTTTTTTTTCTTTAGCTCCTCAATTATTGAAACTTGCACAAGAATATTTAAGGTAATTTGCTTGTAGCAAATGTGTTAGTCAACTTTGAATCACTATGATCAAAGTAACTGACAAGAAAAATTTAGAGGAGGAAAAGTTTATTTTGGACTCCTGGTCTGAGATCTTAGTCCATAGACAGCCATGTTCATTGCTGGGGTCCAAGGTAAAGGAGCATGTCATGGCAGAAGGGTGTTGCAGAGGAGCACTGCTCCATTCATGGTAGCCAAGGAGTAGAGAGACAGAAGGGATAGGGGTTGAAGGGATGAAGAACTTTTCCAGGGCCCACCCCCAATGTGTGGACAACTCCTCAAACCGTGCAACACCTGCCTATAGTTACCACCCAGTCCATTCAAATGAGGATGGACTGATTAGGTTACAGTTTTTACACGATAATCATTTCATCTCTGGATTTTTCTGTAATAACAATGGGGATTTGAGGCACCTCATACCAAACCATAACATTCTACCCTGGGCCCACAAAATCTCATGTCCATCTCAAAATGCCAAATACATTTATTCCATAGCCAATAGTCTTAACAGTTTTGACATTGCTTGAAAGTCCAAGTCCAAAGTTATACCTTAGACACAATGCAAATTCTTAACTGTAAGCTCCTGCAAAAATCAAAAGCAAGTTACATATATCCAATATACAATGGAAAAAAGTAAACATGCCCTGTTTCAAAAGGAAGGAATAAGGAAATAGAAATAAGGGATGGAACCAAAAGAAGAACAAAATCCAGTTGGGTGAATAGGTCTGTAACTCCATGTACAGCATCTAGGACATCTGGTTATGTCATGTTCTTTCCAGAGGGGTTGGGCGGTACTACTCATTTGGCTTTGCTGGTTGTAGTGCACATTGAATCTTTTTTAGCCTGGATCTCTCCACAGTTCACAGTTTCACCCAATGGGCAGTCCATGTTACTGAAATTTCTTAATTCCTGGAATATCTATTCTAGCTTCAGTTTCACCTTCACATCTTTACATATCACCCTTTCAAGAACAGCCTGCAGAGACTGACCCTGATATGTTTTGCCTGGCTTCCCAGGCCTTCCTTTGAAATCTCCTTGGATGCTTCCATGACCCCTTATTTCTAGAATTCTGAATTTCTGCAGAACCAGCACCACATGGATGATGCCAAGATCTGCTGTGAATTTTTCAATACTTTAGTCCACTGCATTCACGGCTATATTAAATTTTGAGTGTCTGGATAGCTGAGTCTAGTGAAATAACTTTCTAAGCACCAATATACAAACAAGGTACCCCAGGGACTCTTTTCAAAGGAATTTTCCTTTCTACAACCTCCAGTGGGTATAATCTTGAAAAGTCCTGAGATGCCCCTGAGGCATCTTTTCTATTGTCTCTGTGCAAAGTTCTTGTATCTCTTTAATGGTATAATTTCTTAAATCCTGGCTAAATGTTGCCAGAAAAAAAACCCATGCCACTGACTGAATGGTGTGCTGCCTTGAAATTTTCTCCACCAGATTAATTAATCCATCATTTTTAAGTTCAGCCTCCCACAAACTCTCAGGACATGAGCAAATGTAGATGAAGTTATTTGCTATAATGTAACACGGGGAACCTCTAGTCCAATGCCCAATAGAATCTTCTTTTCCCTCTGAAACCTTATAAGCACTCTGTAATTTGGTCTTCTGAGCCCCCACCTATATGCATGCATGGGCACATACATTTACATGTGATTTCTCTTGAATATAATATGAAAATAATTTAAAACTTATAAATGGTAGAAATCACTCTTCTGATGTGCAGTTAGTTTATGGTTGTGTGAATTCGAGCATATTCATAATTGTATATGCACTACCACACACCAAAAATAGAATGATCCCATAACACCAAAATTTTCTATTATGTTATTGCATAGTAATGAAACCCACCTCCTATCTTCTAACTCCAGGCAACCAGTGATTTACTCTTTACCTGTAATAGTATCTTTCTTAGATGTAATATAATTAGAATCAGATAATATAACATTTTGAAACTGGCTTCCTTAACTTAGCATAATATATTTGAAATTCATTCATGTCACTGTGCTTATTAACAATTTGTTCTTTAATGCTGGGCAGCATCTCATCATGTCACAATAGGATTATTTAGCAAATGTGGAAGAACATTTTATTCTCCCAAATGTGGGTGAATGGGACAATGCTGCTGGAAATATCCATGGGCAGATTTTCATTTGAATATAAATGATCATTTCTCTAGGATAAATGCCTAGAATTGGGATTGCTAGGTCCTGTGGTAGGTATATATGTACTTTAATAATAAAACTACACTATTTTCTAGAGTGGCTATTATTTTGTAATCCTCACTATCAATGGGTGAGAATTATAATTATTCTATATCCTTGGCAGCAATTGGTATTGTCTTTTTAAAAAATTTATTTTTAACCATTCTAATAGGTGTGTGTTTCCATATCATGCTGGTTTTAATTTGAATTTCTGAAAAGACTAAGTAATGTTGAGCATCTTTTTAATGTGCATAATTTCTACCAATGTATCTTCTTTAGTGAAGCACCAATTCACATAATTTGCCTTTCTAAATTGTAGGGTAATTTATTTTCTCTCTTTATTTTTTCTGAATGTTCAAAACTTTTGTTAGGTATGTGATTTGAAAGTACCTTTTTGATGTTGGTTTGTCTTTATATGTCCTTTCACAGAACAAATATTTTTAAATTTTGTGAAGTTCAGTTTATCATTATTTTTTTATTTCAGTACTCAAGATTTTGCTTTCATAAATAAGATGCTTTGCCTAACTCAATATCACAAATAATTTTTTTTCACATTTTCTTCTCAAAGTTGTTTTGCAGTAAAATCTATGATCCATTTAAATTAATTTTTATAAACAGTATGAAATTTAGGTCAAAGCACTTTTTTCATATGTGTATAGTGAATTATTGCACAGCTATTTGTTGAGAAGACAGCATTCTCTGTGCTTTTTCAAAAATGAATTAACCAGATTTGTTTCTATTTCTGCACTATTGATTTGTGTTTCATTGTTCTGTATATCTTTCTTTTCACCAATACTGCACAAGCCTTATTAATGAAGCTTTTTTCTAAGTCTTAAAATTGAGAAGTGTGAGGTTTTAACTTTGTTCTTTTTTAAAATTGTTGAGGAAACAATTTACTTTTCCAATTCACTTCTCTTTTCATATACATTTTGGAATCAATTCATTTCTACTTACAGAAAGACCTTTGGATATTTTAATGGAAAGACAATTAAATCTATAGATCAGTTTGGGGAGAGTTGGCATTGTAATTATATTGAGTCTTCCTACCTGAGAACACAGTTTTTTTAAGTCTACAGTAAAAGAAAATAATAGTTCTTCATAAATTAACCATAAATAAAATATAAACCCATATAATCATATGGATTCATTATTCTACCCATTTTATGTTTTAGTTGTCTCATATATATGTATATATATGTTATCTGAATATATATTTCTATATTATCTGTCATATATATATATTTATATTCTGTGGAAAAAACTCATACTTTTTCTTTCAGTAGTCACATATATTTTTAAAGAATATTGTAAGAGCCAAAACATAGCCTATTATATTTGCACAGATATTTATACACTCAAAAAAAAAAAAAAACCTTATTTCTTTCTGCATTTCCCTCTCTTGTCTCTTCCTTCTGAAGTTCTGTTTGCATTCTTTCAAAAGATACCTACAATTGGCAGATTACCCTGATTTTCTTTTCTCTGGGTATATATTCTACTTTAATTCCTAAAATATAATTTAGCTTGATGGAGGGTTATAGATTTCTTTTTTTTTTTTTTTTTCTCTTAGAACTTTAAGAAATACTATCCTATTTCTGTGGCCTCCATTGATTCTATTTAGAAATCTGTATTCATTAAAATCATTCCTCTGCTATGTAACATGTTGTTTTTCTTTGGCTGCTTATAAGAGTTTTCCTTTGTGTTTGTTTTGCAGGAATTTGATTAGAAATTTTCTGGGCATGGTTCATTTAAGTTTGTCCTCCTTACAGTTGGTTGACTTTCTCAGATCTGTAAATTTGTGACTTTTATCAAATTTGGACAGATTTCAGCCAGCATTCATTGAAATATTTTATCAGTATCTATGTGTTACTCCTTGCTATTAGCATTTAATGACATAAATATTAGCTCTTTTGAAACTGTCACATGGATTCTTGAAATTCTGTTTATTTTTTAATTTAATCTTTGTTGTTGTTGTTGTTGTTATACAGAGTTCATAATGCCTATTGGTCTGTCTTCAAGTCCATTGGCTTTTTTCCCCCAAAACCATCTCTACTGTACTATTTGGGACTTTTTAGTCATTCCAAAATTTCTATTAGTTTTTTAGTAGTAGACTGGTTTTGAAGATTTTATTTCTGTGCTAAATTTTCTGTATTACCTTTCACTTGAAGACTGTTTCTGATTACTTCATGGAGCATAAGCATAGACTCTGATCTCTATTGAAATCTCTTATATAACTTTTTTTTTTTTTAGTAATCAATCACACCACTGTGATTTTGATCATTAATTTTGAATCCCTTCTTCTAAACTGTAACTCCATTGACAGTTTCATGTTCAAAGCCTTTGCTGTGCCATTCTGTTATATTCAATATGTGACACATCCATAGTTCACTCCGGATTTGGTAATGATCCAAATATTTTTCAGTATTCAAAAGTTTTATGTGGTTGATTATGATCAGTTCCATACAACATGATCAATACAAGAGGGAACTTAAGACTTCAAAAAGATTCAAATACCTTCTTTTGCCCCAAGGTCTAGCTTCTCCATATTCTTGTCTTCCCAGTGGCCTTTGTTCTTTTAAGGTCTTAAACCTTAAATTTTAGTAGACCCATAAAATTTTGCACATCCTGTGACTGATTCAAATTTTGTGTAAAATAGCAAGAGAACAGAGCTGCTGGTGTAGCCTGTTACCACCCCACCCCTGCTGCCTCTGTTGTCTACATCATAAATATTCTTGATACTAGAATTCGTCCAGCATGGTACTACAAGACTCAAAACCACTTCATCCTATTACCTTACACACTAAGATTTTATTCCTTTGTCTAGAGAGTTTCTCATTCTCCTCCAACTCCTCCTTCTTTCCTGTCTATTCCTCAGAACTTATTTTTTGTCCCTTTGCAACATTTTGGAAGATAAGTAATCATGGGAAGAAAAGAAAAAAAAATGAACAAAAAACAATGCAATGAAACATAAAAGAAAAAAGGGGGGGGGGGGACACAAATAGTAATTTACCACATATATTCAACTTTTTGAATTTTGATCTCCCTACCCTATGAGCTAGATTTTACCTACTGCTCAGAGACTTCTGGTAACCTTTTTATTTTTTCCAGGAATTTTGATAGTAAGCAGTAAGCAAGATGAGCTGCATGTGCACATTTCTTCTCAACTGAAACCTTCCTGCACCAATTATTTTAAGAATGTCAGAGTCCAAAGAACCATAAGAATTATAATAGAGATATATATAAAAGAGAGATGAGAGAAGAAAGCATTATTTTCAGCATTTGGGGAAATACTTTTTGTGTACCTAATTGAGTTTCAGAATTTGATTACTTCAAAGAAAATAGAAACTCATATCCTTAAAGATGGTTTTAAAATTTTTTTTCATAGTGAAGGATACAAAAGGTCCTAAATGGGAGTAAGATAAAGAGACAGGAAGAGAAATTATTTTACGTGATAGTTTCTAGGAGTTAGTAAAAAATATTTCTCACATTTTTCTATTGTATTATTTTCCTTGCTATGTCATATGATATGTTTGAGAGAGTGAATCAGTATATGTTTGTGTGAGTATATAATATACAAATTACATGAACAGCGTACATATACTATTTTTAATATATAATATGTAATGTATATATTATATGCAATATATAATATATATTTCATACAAATAATTTTAGAACTACAGAAAAACAAATATTGAATGATGGATCTAATTCAGTATCCAGGAAAGAGGAAAAAAACAACAAATTATAATAACAAAATACTTGGACAAAATAAATTATGGGTATATGGCTATATTGAAAACCATAATCAACAGCTTCAGTGGTTTATTTAAGCAAGTGTTCACTTAGAAGATGGTGGGTAATGTGAGATGAGGGTTATAGAGTATTTTCATGGGTAAATCAAGGAAAAAGAGTTGTGTGTTTCTCATTAGGGAGAAGTCATTGTCGTATTAACTAAACATGAATCCCTGTGTCAATCAAAATACCCTGGAACACAGGTTTACAACCTGTGAGAAGGCAGCTGGTTAGAGACAATGTATTCATTTGAATTCTGAGTGCAAGATCTGGTCTGAAGAAGGAGATGCCATTGGATTGATTAAAGTAGGAGGATGCTGTTATTTCCATTCTAGGTTAACCATGTTATCAAGTACATGAAGATCAGTCCAACCAAAAGTGTAAAGATGGGAAGGAGGACAAGCCACTAGTATGCATGGAAGTTCTCTTAACAGAAATGGAAATAACTTTACAGCATTGGAGAAGCTATTTTCTGAAGTGGTTTCTACGATTATGAAAGTTTAGGCAATCTTAGATTGGATAGAACACAGATTTTTTAGTGTAGGCAGGTGACTGGGATGGTTATGGAGAGGAAAGAAGAGTTAAGCATAGGGTTTGGATATTTAATCTGAGAAACTAGGAATTTTTAGAAAAGATAAAAGGAGCAGATGGAGTATATTTAAAAAAAAAAGAGTAATATGTTTAAAAAAAAGAGAATGATTGTCATAGTTTGATGGATATTTTATGATATTTTAAAGCCACATTATATGTTATATCCAGGAAGTAGTTGTAATTGTAGGGCTAAATCTTCCTACCATGGGATCTTTGAGATCAGCTCCAGAATCAGGGACTTATTGTAACAGAAGAATCACTTCCTAGAAATGCGAGATTAAGGAATTGTTGAGTCAGGAATTGTTTACTTCAAATACTGGTGGCAATATCTCTCTCCATTAACCTGGCTTTGAACCACCTGGTTGAATGACACTGGTGATTCTTTGTGAGTACTAGGGAAAGGAAGATAGAGTTGGATAGTATAAGTCTCATTATGCTATTACTAATTATAATAAGTAATTTAATTTTGTTCATGATTGCACAGAACATGTATCTCTTTCAAAAAGCAGAAGTGTTCTAAAACATTTGTAATTTTCTGTTGCACTATTGTCAATTCATCTTTTATCATTTATAGCTAAGGGAGCAAGAAAAAATGATCTGGCTATTTTTTATTTCTTTTGAAATTTCTAAAATCTTTAGGGACAGACTTTAATTTTTAAAAAAATGGGGAAAAGAAACTATTGTTTTTAACTCTTAATCTGGTGTTTTTACTTAGAAGAACTTAAGTATGGTTTCTATCATTTCTATAGAAAACTCTGACTTTAAGCTGTTATCTAGGCAAATCAGACATGCTATTAAAACGTGAACCATAAAAGCACAGTGAATTATTTTTCTCCAAATGATGCAGCTGTTCAATTATTTTGGAATTTAATATTATGCATAAACTAAGTTCCATTCAAATCTAATATGTATTTTCAACAAAGGAAATTTTTCCACTGAATCAGGATTATGCCCCATTTTGGAAATACAGTTGCACTGAGAACAGAAAATTATCTACAAATGAGCCTATTCTTGACCAACTTCAAATGAAAGGAAGAGAGATAAGTCTTTCTACCTGAGCTGAATATAATGTACAAATACCCAGCCAACTTGCTGCTGGAGGATTTTTGTCAACAAAATAGTTGCACAGGAAGCACTGTGACAATTTTCATTCTAAGCTTGGGGAAATGATGAGTAATCTAAGGCGCAAAATTGTCTTATTATCTCAGAAGCCCCATGACTTTACAGTCCTTCACCAAAGCACTGAAAAGAAATGTAGAAATGATTAATACCATCCACTGGCACTTGAAGAACTTGATGATAAAAAAAAAAAAATTACAAAGATAAGAATTTATAGGATTACTTTTTAGTGAGAACAGGAGGTGACTATAGCATTTGATATTTCAGATTTTCTAAATAAGTATTTTTTTACCAATTAAGAAAAATAATATTACTGTATATACACAATATAATATATATGCTGAATATAATGTATGTGCATAACATAATATATACCAACACATTAGATATAGATGTAACACCTATCTACTGGTACTGGGAGGCACATGAAGAAAAAAAAAGGAAAATTACAGAATTAGGAACTAAAGGCACACATCTATACTCTCAAATTTTCTGGAATAGAGGGAAAATCACAGTTTTGAATTTAATAATCTTGGATTTGAATGATAATTCTGCTGTTGTGTTTGTTTAAAACATTACTATTCTGAGCTTATTTTCCTCATTTTAATTAGGAGTATGATAGCTCCTATCACATGTTGTTTATATAAAGAACAAATAAATAAGATTTTAATTATTATCAGAATGCTTGGTACATCATCAACTTCAATACATTCTCATTGTATTTGCTACCACTTCTGTGTTATTTGAATTGTTATGATCTGGATAATGCCTGTGATAATATCACCACTCAGGTGCAATGCATGTGAGAACAGGTATGATAGTATGGACCCTAATTGATTTAACACAGTAAAAGGCATGTGTTTGACATCCAAGCTGATTAAGTGGCACATGTAAGAGGACTTGTACTATAACCAAGTCAGTATGGGGCCAGTGATCAATGAGATGGGTAGAAAGAAGGTTCTTGAAGTCAGTCAGCTGGAACAGCATTAGACAGATAGAACAAGTTGGCATTATATCTTCCATTAACCCTCTTTATCCTTCTCTCCTGCCAAAGAGAAATAGAGTTAGAATAGAAAGCGTCATGGATGTCTGAACCAATGGCTGACATGTTAAAAACATCATTCCAGATGTTAGTTTGATAGAGATGTATGAGATGAGTTGGGGAAGGAGAAAATGTTTTTTAAAATATGAAACTCACCAATATATTACCGTAGGCATGCCATTTTGGTCCCATGAACAAAAATTGAAATGCTGATTAATACTTCATCTTGTGAATTTCAGAATCAATTCCCATTAACTGAAGCATGGAAGACATTAGAGCTAGATATTAGAATATGCAGAAGAAAATAAAAAGAGAGAGAAAACAAATGAAGAAGACAATTTATGAGATTTGGGGAGATTTTTATACCCATCCACATGCCTAAAATGTTTCCATGTATGAACTACTTTTGACTAAGTCAGAGGTAGGAAATAAAACAGAAGTTTTCAGATATCTGCTTTGAATGAGCTAACTTTTAGAGCTACCTGAAGCATTTCATGACCTATTGCTTGTGCCACACCTCCATCTGTGCCATTCATCTGTCTTTGTACATGTAATTAGAGATGAAAATGTACCTTAGCACAACATCAATGTGGAGGATGTAAGTGGACAGATTGCTACACCCTGCCTTGAGGATGTCAAAGTGATTGTAGGAAGGGCAGAGAAAGAGAAGGTCAAGGAAAGAGAGCACTCCAGAAATTCTATAATTTTGGAGGACCATGTGACTCTCAGCACATAATGACTTTGTTCAAATCTCTACCCTGTGAAACTTCTAAACTCTATCATGACTTCTAGCAGTCTAAAATCATGTTCCTTAGATAACTATAGCTCACCCCCCTCATTAATACCATTAGTATGCCCTTGCAGGCTCAACTCAGCCAAGAGAATTGAGAATTGACTGTTTTGTTCTACGCAACTCCTGGTGATAGATTCCTGATTTTGTTTTCTTATAGCATTTACAGAAAATGAATTTGCAATTGTGAATCCTTCGTCTGTCCCTTTGATTAATATGAATCTCTGGATTGTGTCTTTCTAAAGGACTTAAATGACATTCCTTTGAAATTTCATCAGCAGGAAGAATGAAGCCTCTGTCCTCCAGTTTCTTTGGGTAGACAAAATCTTCACTTTCACAATTGCAAGCTAGGCATCTCAGCTGCTCTAGTCAAACTAACATTGACCAACCTTTTGTAACTATGTTACTTGTGAACCTCTCTCCTTCACTCCCTACACACTCATCCTCCCTTTTAAATGCAGTCAACCCTGCACAATCAGAATGAGATTCTTTCTTCTATTTTCAGTAGATACTGAATAGAACCTGTTCTCACTGTTTTAACTAATACCCAGCTCTATTTTTCTTTGACAATCTCATGATTATATTTCATTCTAATCTATCCTATCAAGGGACAAATTTGAGCTATTTTGGATTATCCAAGAGTACATTTGCCAACACATTCTCAAGGAGCCATTCCAGAATCATGCTATTTTAAGACACTTGAAGGATACAGTAGTCTGAGCTTATGAAAAGAGGTCCTGTCTAGCCTAATGTCTGAGATTAGTATGCTAATGGTATCTTGGCAAAAGGAATAGGAAAAAAAAAAAAATGAGAATTCAAGCCCTGGCTATTGGCAATAAGAATAGGATCAACCTTTCCTTGTCCAAATGTTCCAAGAGAGAAAGAGAGAAAGTGAGACATAAAATATGGGACTTGTTATATTAGATAATAAAAACACATCAAAAATATTTGTTAAAAATAGCAAATAATAGTTAAGAATGTATAAATATACTAACCAAATTATTTTATAACATTTTATTACCATTTTAGAAATAAATATGTTCATTTTATTTACTTTTGGGGGGGTGAATATCATTTGTTTAATTTGTTCTAATTAGTTACACATGGCAGCAGAATGCATTTTGATTCTTTGTACACAACTAGAGCACAACTTTTCATTTCTGTGGTTGCACACAATGTAGAGTTGCACCATATATGCCGTCATACATGTACCCAGGGAAATGATGTCCATGTCATTCCACCATCTTCCCTGCCCCAATATATCCCCCTCCCCTCCCCCCCTTTGACCAATCAAATTTCTCCTTTCTCCCCCCTCCCCACAATTAAGGATCAGCATCGCCTTATCAGAGAGTACATTCAGCCTTTGGGTTTTGGGGATTGGCTTACTTCGCTTAGCATGATATTCTCCAGCTTCATCCATTTACCTGCAAATGTCATGATTTTATTCTCTTTTAACACTGAGTAATATTCCATTGCATATACATACCCCAGTTTCTTTATCCATTCATCTATTGAAGGGCACCTAGGTTGGTACCACAGTTTAGCAATTGTGAATTGAGCTGCTATAAACCTTGATGTGGCTGTGTCACTATAATATACTGATTTTAAGTCTTTTCAGTGTAGACCAAGGAGTGGGACAGCTGGGTCAAATGGTGATTCCATTCCAGGTTTTCTAAGGAATCTCCATACTGCTTTCCATAGCGGTTGTGCCAATTTGTAGTGCCATCAGCAATGTATGGTTGTACCATTTCCCCCTACATCCTCGCCAAAACTTTTTATTGCTTGTATTCTTGAAAATTGCCATTCTAACTGGATTGAGATGAAATCTTAGGCTAGTTTTGATTTGAATATGTTCATTTTAATGTGTACCATATATTAAAATTTAAAGAAGTATTTACATGTAGAGTTTAAATCATGGTGCGCAGTATGGCCTAACATTTTATTACTAATAAATGGTGATATTGAAGTGAGTTTGACACTTGAAAATAACATGAAAATATCGGAATCAGAATATGCATTGTGTAAATATTATGACTTGAATATGGTAGTATATTAACTCATTTTTATGCAACCACAAATGTTAATTACATGTGCACATATGTGGTCAAAAAACAGTATGGGATTTATAAAATTCAAGACATCTTTATTTTGAATAATGAGATCAAGGTCAGTATTGTTTTTCTTATTAAATATTTTCATTTGCCTAATTCTTTTCAATTATCAGGTCCTGCTTTTATCTTTAAGAAAAAAAAATCACACAAATTTAAATAATGTAGGCAGCATTGTGAGGGATGACAGCCATAAGCAGCATTTAAAATGTGTGAAACACTTTGAAGTAAAGCATAATGCTCAAAATATGAAATATCCATTTTAAGAATTGCATTTCCATAGTGAGCTTACTGAGGCTGAGGATGGACTCATTTACCTTTTCTGGTCCCTCAGCCAAGCTTATCAAATATATGATGATGAAACAGGTTACCTATGCATTTTTGAAAAAAAAAAATATATTTTAATATTCTTTGTTTAATTGGACAGAGGAGCATATTACATACTTTATCAAGATAGAAAAATACTTTCTTTTATAGGGAAGAAGGTTGAAATTCAGATAAATTCACTTACTTGCTCTAATTTGCACAGAAACTTATTAGGAACAATAGAATAGTTAAATTCAACTTCCAACCCAATGATCTGTTTCTCTAAAACATTTTGCTTAATTAATAATCATTTACTCAGAATCTGCTCTGTGCAAAGTGCTCTATGAGACAATAACGACGGAGGCAAAACAGGTCTTACACTTATATTTTTCTGCATCGGATGGCCAGAGCATAAGGGCTGCAGGGCAGAATAGTAGGTAGGACAAAGACGACAGCAGAAAAATCAGCTCGCACATGGATGTGCAGACACTTCCAGACAGCATCAACTTCACCCCTAAGTTTCTTAGAAGCACAAAGTGTAGCTGCTGCATTTTGAGAGAAGGATTTGTTCCACCTAATTTCTCAGACACTCAGTTTTTCTTCAGTTATTCTTTTTTTTTTTTTTTTTTTTTTTTTTTTTTGGTTAATTCTTTTTAGTTAGGATACAAAACCAGGATACACCTTGACAAAAATCACAAAGGCTTGGTGGTTATATGCTTGAGAATGGTGACATAAACTTTATGCATATTCATTCATACAGCTCTACTGATGAAACTGAGAAACCCTGAAAATGAAATTCCTAATTCAGGAAGCTCCTGATTAGAGCAAAAAAGCAAACAGCTATGTATTCTTAGGTAATAGGAACCCAAATTTTGTAGAGGCAGATGCTAATTCATTTTTGCTCCAGATAAACCTCTCACAAAACACAAACTATGTCAATTGTAAAACATTTTCTCAAAGGTCAGGTAACATCTAGAGAGCCCTCAAAAATGTTTTAAAGTAGTCTTCACGGGAGTGAGTTGATTTAATCACCTGTAACCTGTCCTCTGGGGATAATTAAAATTTGACAGCACTCTGCAAGGACACATTTGCAGGAAAGAAAATTCTAAAGACACTTTCTATAAAAAGCCTAACACAAACAACAAACAACACAAACTTTTACGGTCCTCAATTTGTTTTCACATAGTATGAACAGAACTAGATTTATTACTTTGTTCTTGTTTGTTTGCTTAATAAATATATCTTTCTTTTTTTCCCCCAGCAATGTTACCAGGAACCCAAATGACTCAACGGCAAGAAATATTTCAAAGCTAAGAATAAGAAGAAGCCATAAAGAATTCAGCTTAATTGTCTTCACAAATCTAATCTGACTGTTCTCATAATGCTTTCTTCCCTGGGTGCCTCTGTTTCAGACCTTTTGTGTCAAGCAAGGAACAATTAACACAGACTTAAGAGTGCAGGTTATATATTGGAATAGAGATTTTCCATTCTTGCTGGAGATCAGGAAAAAAAAATTATAAGGTTGATGTTGTGATTTTCAGCCATAACCAGGTATCATTTCCTGTTATGAGCCAATTTGAAGGCTTATGTCTATTTTTCTCCTGAGCTTTTATCACTAGAAATTGAACCCAGATCATGATACTGAGGGGGAAAAAATGAAAGTGATTTCTTTACTACTTGACTTTCAGGAATGGCTCAAATGACTGTTTTAATTAGCTTTAAGGGAGGGCCTGAAAGAATTCAGGGCAAAGCAGACTGGGTAGATATTCCCTCAAGGGACTCAGAAAATGGCATTTAATAAATTACATTCCATAGAATATTAAATCACTGAAATATTATTAAATTTAAAACAAAAAAGGTCCATTATATTTGGGAAAATATATAAATATATATATTTGGTAAATATATATATTTGTGAAAATATATCCACTATATTTGATAAAATTAAAAACTTATTCTGCTTTATATTTCTTATAATTTTTTATAGTTAAGTGGGTATTACTCAATTCCAAGAAAGAAATGAATAAAATGTATAATTCTACAAAAATTCAGTTGATTCCACAGCCATAGATTTTGCTAACCATTTAATGGAGAAGTGTTCTTCAATGTTAATTCTGGACAACTTTCCATTTCCAGCATTTTCTGTAGGCACCGTGTGGTTGACTCCTGATTGACAATTTGTTTTTCTTGGGGAAGTGGGTGAGCCAAATTGTTTAGAATTTAGGATCGTCAGGATTTTGGCAACCCAGTATTAAAGCATCTGTCTAATGGAATAAGCCCTTTTTGTGTGTGTGCTTCCCTGAGGAGTCAGTCATTATGATACTGTATTCCTTAAAACATTAGAGAATCTGAATATATTCACACAATTTAAAAATGAGACTTAGGAATTTAGACTAATTTGCATATTTAATTGTGAAAAATCTGGGAATTAAAACTAATTCTGATGTGTCTGATCTTTCCAATATCCAGCATAAATGATGAATACTGTTGGTTTATGTTTGTTGGTGAAGAATCAGACCATGTCTCAGATCAGAAGCTGGAATAAATTCCAACAGAGCAAACTGAGCCATTCGGATCATCGTCACATTGCTATCAAGAGTAATGACTCATATAGATGCTTTAGAAGACAATTAAAAAAATTTGTTTCCAATCCATTGTTTTCCCCACACAATTTCTAATTTTATAAGACATTGAGTTAGAAGATGGAACAAAGGTTCTCATGTTTGTATTCAATAGTCAGACATAACTGTCCTCAAGATTGTATTTAGAAGCTGGTAATCTGCATGTTTAGGGAACTCCCAAGTAGACCTCTTTCAGGTGAAAATGGACCATAACTTTTAGAAATTCTGAAGAATATGAAGACTGCAGTTATTGCTAATCTGGAAAATAAAAGTGTCCATCGATTATAAGTGTTTGAATCATTCATAGCACAAGGAATTTTTTGGATATTCAAAGAAAAGAGATGATATCCAGAATTTATTAGATATCTGCACAGTGTTCACAAAGCTCTATATCAGATTTTTTTTTTGTTTTAAAGATCTCTCAGATTAGAGGAGACATAATCTGCCACTTACTTTATAAAATTTAATTAATTTATTATTTATTTATTTAATTCATCCTTTAAGACCTTGCCCTGTGCTTAATTTCATATCTGTGCTCAATTCAGACTTACGAACATTTACATGAAAGTATGCGATGGTCTCAATGAAGAAGACCAAAAGGAATTAGTTCCTAGTCCTACCTTCCAACATCTTGACCATAATTGGAAGTGGGAGGGTAAGTGAGTCATGAAAATAAGAAAAACTTAAAAATAAATAATCCCAATCCTGTTTTCTGGGACAACAGTTGCATTTGTTTCATTAATGAGTGTTTTAGATTTTGTTTTCTGCTACCCTTCAATTCTTCAAGAAGCAAAACAGGAGCTATACTTGGGGTACTGTAAGTTGGGTCTTAGCACATTTAAATGAAAAGAGAATATTCTAAATTATCACAATTCAGATCTCTTGGATATTATGTAAAGTAAAATATGAACTAACATTTTTTAACAAGGTAGAACCAGTTTATGAATCCCAAAGTTAAAAGTCTATTTATAACCACTGTAACTTAACAAAGGTAGATTCTCCAGTTGTAAGAATATCAATTTCTTATTTATCCAGTGAATTTGTACTGGTGTTTTGATTGTTGTCTTATTCAACCTCCTACTTTTTTTGCCCAGGTCTTTCCAATTTATGTGAACAAACAAAGAAACAGTAACAGAAAGTCACTGGGGACAAGTAAAACATGTTTGAATAGACTGAGGAGGATCCCTGGTCTAGGGATAAACTAGTCCTTTTCAGGGCATGTCATCCTGACAGCTCTTTTATTCAGTGTCTTATAGAGAGACAGATAATATCACAGCAAGTCATGGAGGCGAAGAACTTAAGAGGCAAAACAGAGCTCTCAGAAAGGAGTCAAGTTATTGATTTTTTTCTTACATTACATTTCTCTGAAGGTGGAGAAGTTGAGTTTTTAAGAAGAAACATACCTTTGGCTTTCTGCCTCCCAGATTTCTAAACTCTGAGAAAGAACTAAGGAATGTGACAACTATTTTAAAGAAAATCTATGCAGTTATGAAACCTAGCAGGAACAATAAGAGCAGAATCTAATTTGCCTCATTCCAAGTCAGATGCTTTTTATGTTTGAAGAATACCTTAATGGGGATTCCGATAAATTACTGGTCAAATAACTTCTACAGGTAGAAGAATTATTATTTTTCTATATAGTTCTCACATTAGCTTCCATTTTTAGGAAACAAAAAATGCTGGGAACAACTTGTAGCCTATATCATCATTATGATATTATGGTGACATAGCTGGTCAAGTAATGCTCCATTCCCAATCAGTTCTCAGAGCACATCTTCCCTTGGAGTAGTTTCTGAGAACTACCATGGAAAAGATTAGTACTTGGCAAGGTATTAGGAGAGGGCTCCAGAAGCAGAAGTGGAGGATTTCCCAAGCCAGAACCTCTGCCTACTGAACAGAATGGAAACAATTACATCTAGCTCAACAAGCACTGCCCCAGAAAATCAGAGATGATCAGGGCTGGAATCTTTACTTATTCTGAGATGTTCTTCCTGTCGCCACAGTGGTTTCAAAATGCACACATTACAAAAAATAGGGTTAATACAGAATCCATTCAACACATGGAGAAAGCTGGGCCTTGCATCTCTTTTCTTCACATCCAGATAGAGTGGCTACTTCCCATTAAGTAAATGTTATGATTATCAGAAGAGATATAAAAATGTTATTTCTTATGGTTTTTATCTAGAGATAATCATGATGGTGGGTATTTTCCCTCTATTTCCTCTAGTTATTTCTGACTAACTTACCAAACAGGCAAACTAATACTACACACATGCATACATACATATACATGCACATACCACACACACAGACACACACAGGTAACTGGATCCATAGCTACATAGAAAGGAACCCAAGATCAGAGATTATCTCACAAAGTAAGATAGGACAAAGCCAGAATTTTGAACCAAGTTTCTCTAGAAAACTCCAAATTTCTCTCTCCTGTGTCCTGATATTTCTCCTTTGAAACATAAAGTGTTTTCTAGTCTCAGAATCATGATATGACCTATAACTTTTATTATGTATTATTTTAAATGAGAAATGTGATGCTGAATACAAAAAAAAATGTTCAAATCCCATCCTTACACCTTCTTGTAGCCCTTTTTCTTTTTCATTTTTTTCATGTGAATTTATTCCCAGCAAAAAAAGCCAGGGGATGTGGGTGTTTATTTTTCTTATATATTCTACTGTACCTAATGATACTATCTAGAAATCCACTCTGCTACACATAGAGTAATAGAAAACTGGTAGTAATAATTATATGAGTCTGTCATTTTCTTTTTAATGGCTTAGCAATTGTCCTCTGAAGATATCCATGTCTTAATACCCAGAACTTGCAAATAAATTACTTTATAAGGAAAAAGTTATTTTTATATGCAATTAAATTATGAACCTTGAGATAGGGAGATCATTCTGTATTATCCAAATCACTCCAACATTCTTTAACAAGTTTCTTTTGGAAACAAGAGAACATACAAGAGTAAAAGACAGGAGAAGATATAGACAATTGGATGTCTATATGTGTTCAGTGAAACTGAAGTCTTGTATTACACCACATATAAAAATTAATACAAATGTATTAAAGATTTACGTGTAAGATATGAAGAAAACAGAGGATAAAAGTTACTTAACACTGGTCTTGGATATGATATCAAAATTACAGGCATTAGAAGCAAAAATCAACAGGTGGGACTGCATCAAAATAAAGAGCTTTTGCCCAGTAAATGACAGTCCACAGAGTGAATCAACAACCAATGGAATGTAAGAAAACATTTGAAAGCCATATATGTTACAAGGAGTTAAAATTTATAATACAAAGAACTCATACAACTGAATATGAGTAGCAAAAATACATAAATATAAAGCAAATAAACTGATTAAAATGGGATAAAGACCTGAATCAATATTTTTTACCAAGAAGGTGTAAAAAATGGCCAACAAGTATTTGAAAAACTGTTCAATATAACTAGTCATTATAGAAACATAAATCAAAAACACAACAGCAAATCACCTTATACTTGGGATGGCTATTATTGAAAAGACAAAAGTGTTGATAAGGGTGTGGAGAAAAGGGAAAACTGGTATACTCTTAATGAAAATATAAAGTGGTACCACCAGGTGGAAACAGTATGGAGAATAGAGACAGGTGGGGAGAGAGATAGAGAGCAGGGAAGGAGGGAGAGGGAGAGGAAGAGGGAGAGGGAGGGAGATAAACTGAAAGAGAAAAGAACTAGCATAGGATCCAAAATCCTACGTCTGGATACATATTACCCCCAAAATGAAACAAGGATCTCAATATGACCTCTGCATTCCCATGTTAATTGTAGTAGAATTCATAATAAGGCAAGGTATGAAAGAAGTCTAAGAGTCCATGGATGAATAAATGGATAAAGAAAAAATACATACATTCATATATAATATATGCATATATATACACATGCAATATTATTCAGCCATAAAAAGAAAGAAATCCTGCAATTTGAAACAACATGAATTAATCTGGAAGACATTATGTTAAGGAAAGTAAGCCAGATACAGAAAGATAAATACTCTGTGATGTAACTTATAATGTAAAAAAGTTGAAATCACAGAAACAGAGAATGGAACAGTGGTTGCCATGGACTGGGATGAGGGGGGGAAATGAGACTATGTTGATCAGAGGATACATATTTGAGTTTTAAAATGAATCAGTCATAAAGATTAATGGGCAGCCTTGGAGGTGATGGATGTGTTAATTCAATTGTGATAATCATTATACAATGTATAAGAAATCATCACATTATATGTATTATCATTCAATATATGCTGTTTTAGGTATTAAATATTTTCAAATAAAAGTTAAATTTAAATTATCAGGTGTGGGGACAGGAAGGGAAGGAAGATGTTACTGATAGAAATAAATAAAATAGATGTGCTGATTTTGTACAGCTGGTTTTGAAGATGGAGTTGCGTTATAAGCCACAGAGTTAGGTTGTCTCCAGAAGTTGAAAAAGGCTCCCCGGTACAGCCTCTGAAAGGAAAACAGTCCTATAGAGCCACTTTAATATCTGTCCTCCAGAAAAGTTAGATAATGCATGTATTCAGCTTTAAATCACTAAGGTTTTAGGAATTTGTTACATGAAGTCCTTTGTTATAATTGTTAAAATCTTCTCAGCCTGAAATTATTCCTGAACTCTCACTAGTTGGTAAATGTCAATTAAGGATGGCTGAAAGTTGACTAGGCACACAATTACAGTATCAAATATGTATATATGTAAGTATTCATTTTTGTTCAAAAGGGCAATGTTGATGAGATCTGTGGTTTCTATGATTGGCAATGACTCAGAAGCCTTTGTGAGAATAAAAGATGTCTCACTAAGCTCCAATTGCTACAAGAAATGCCATCAACTGGATGATTTGAACAAGCATTTATTTTTCACAGTTATGGAAACTGGGGAGTTCAAGAACAAGGTGACAATCAACTTGGTTATTGATGGCACTCTTCCTGGTGGATGTCTTCCTACTGTGTGCTCACATGGGTGAAAAAGATCATCTCTTCTCTATCGGGGTACTAATCCCAGTTTGAAGCTTCCATCTCATGACCCAGTTACCTTCCAAAATCCCCATTTCTACATACTATTATATTATGGTAGAAGACTTCAAAATATGTTTTGAATTTTAGAAAGATAAAAATATTTGTTCTGTACCTCAAGACTTCCTTAAAATGGTAACTCTTTTTGTTCTTGGCCTTCAGATTATTTGTAGAAAAGAGTAAAATGTTTTTTTTTTTTTTTCCTTAAATGAAATACCCTTTCTAATTCCTCTCTATTTCATCTGTTATTTATTTGGCTTAGTTCAACAGTGAACATATTATCAGCTAATTTACATACCTTTTCTTAGAAATTTGACCCTAACAGGAAACAATTTTGTCATATTACTTTCCATGTTTAATGATGCACTTTAGATCCTCCCCCAAAGTAATTGCTGGATTCATTTAATTATTCAAGGAATAATTAATTATCATGCCTGGCTTCTGAATGAATAGCTTTTGAGGTGCATCCTTGTAAGTAGAAAATGAATGTAATGCTGGGATTCTTCAGAAGCGTCAATGTGCTTATCTATTTTGTTATCCTGGGCACCTGTCACATTGTCTACTCCAGTGAGAAGCTTAATAAATAAGGATATATATGTGCTAACTTCATTGACTGCTTCTCTGATTGACTGTGTGTTTGTATGGATCTTTGATTATATGTTGATTAGTAAAGCAAATAGTTATAATCTACACAACTGTATGTTGATCTTGTGCTGGTTTACACTTTCAGTAGAGATTCCTTATTTTTGTTTGAATATCCACCTACACTGGTAGACATAAGGACATAGTATATGCCTATGTATATCTGTTTATAAGTCTTGATCTGACCCAGGACACATCGGAAGTACTTAACGCTTAACACATTCAGTTTGAACAGGTATTTAGAGAACTGCATAGTGAGTGAGTAAATGAATGAATGAATGGATGGATGAATGAAAAACAACTTATCAGCATACAAATGTGAGTACTTATCATCATCTGCTTGGCTGATGAGTGTATTTAGAATATAAAGATGATGGAACAAAACTTGAAAACATCTCTATGTAACTTGGCACATAGCTGGAAGGGAGCAATTTTGATGGATTGATGAAAAACGAAGGCTATGATTTGTCACTGAGTAAACTTATTGTTCACGTACCTCAACATCCATACTTATCTAAGAGAAAGAAAATCTAAAGGAAAATGTGAAGTTTTCTCTGGTAAAATTATTCTAAATTAGCTCTAAAACATCTATAAATATACCCTGTGCCCCAAAGAACCAAAAAGTCACAACTATACAAAATGTGTTCAATTCTTGTACTTGAGATGTTTCAGGATGGAGATGATGAAGTGTATCTGTGAATGTGTATTTTATCAATGTACTAATAGCATGCTTTATGAAAAGCTCCTTCTTGGTCTTTCAGCCCATATAAATGACAGGTTACCTAAAAAAAGACATCTTTATCTTGGGAAAGAAGTTTGGAAAGTAACCTATGAATTTTTTAATTTTTGATTTTGTTTTCACTTAGAATAGTTAATTAACAGAACATTCTTCTGCAAGTATTTATATAGTAGGCCCAGGCCCAGAAATATTAAGCTTATTTCTGGAAGGAGATAACCAAAAGTCTTACTGTTTTTTTATGTCCTGGGGTAAGGGTGTGGAGAAAAACATGCCACCTATGAATCTGGACATGATATTAGCAGGATAAGGAGGAAAACAAATTGCCCCATGTTAAATTCTAAGCATTAATTTCCCATGATTATGCGTTGGTTTATTTGCCATTTAAAGACACAGGGTTAGCCCAATAAGTGACTCTGCACAGTGGTTTAGAGCCGGAGGAGGCCCTCACTTGTAGACAGTTATCTCTGGGATAACTTGTATCCCAGAGAACAAACACACCAATATATTTTTCCATAAAGGCCACAAATATAATTTTGTAATTATAATAACCAGTAAATTCCAAGCACATGCCACATTTAGAAATGAGGACATAAATAAGGAATTCAGCAACTTAAAGAATCTTGGACCATCAAAATTTAGGTTTGAGGAGACTATCCTAAAAAGCAGGATGTGTCAGAATTAAGACAGTACATGCAGAGGGCAGGATCCTCTCATTGACATTTTCCTTAGTCTATTTAATGAGAGTAAATGTACCAACTTGGGAAAATTCTGCAGACCTAGTTTTCTTTGATACCTTTCCATTTTATAAATCCCCTTTTTCTTCTTTTATCCTATGAACTTCTAATAGAAAACATTATCAAGCTCTTCTCTCCTTTGTTGAAAATAAAAAAGATATACCTAGGACAGTTATGTGACAATTTTTTACCACCCCTTATTTTCCTATCCTTCCAGCCATATTGTTAGCCAAAGAGATGGTAGGCTAATGCCACATTTCTACTTGATAACTTGTTAAGAATATGTTGAGAATCAAAGTGAATGAGCTCTTGAAAACAAGGTTCCTACGATAAATGTGAACCAAATGTGAACTGTTTGTAACTTATTTTCAAAGAACACAAATCCCTGAGAATATAGAGAATGAGCCAGAAAGCTCAAGGTAATTAGAATCCCCAAATCCTGTAGTATTATGGAGCCATAGGGATTTTTCCATCCTAGATAAACCACAGCACAACTGATTAGCTTAGCAAAGCTAAAAAGAACAATTACCCACTTCATTTCAACTGGGGAAACACCAGCATAATAGAATATACAAACTTCTGAATTCCTCAAAAAAAAAAAAAAAAAAAAAAAAAGGTCATTATGCTAATGATACCACTGATTACCAGTGACAAGTCTTGCTTCTTCACATGTTGAAGTATAACATTAGAGAAACACACCAAACCAAGCACATAAGGCAGGGTTTATTTAAAAAAGGGGTAACATAGGGCTGGGGTTGTGGCTCAGTGGTAGAGCGCTCGCCTAGAACGTGTGCGGCCCAGGTTCGATCCTCAGCACCACGTACAAATAAATGAATTGTGTATAACTAAAGGAAATAAATAAATATTAAAACAAAAAAGGGTAACATAGACTTCTCCCTGAAGGGAGAAGAGGTCCATAACTAGTATCCTGATATCCCAAGAAGTGAGGCATTCTGCCTTTGTCATATGTCCTAAGCTTCTTTTTTTCTCCTGCTCTCTTCCCCTTATCTCTCCTTCATGCATACATGACTAGGCCCAGGAGATGTCAGTGGGATGGCCAAAAGGTGAGAAGCAGATGG
Source organism: Tamias sibiricus (assembly GCA_025594165.1). Taxonomy (NCBI): domain Eukaryota; kingdom Metazoa; phylum Chordata; class Mammalia; order Rodentia; family Sciuridae; genus Tamias; species Tamias sibiricus. Next base: position 23,115,945 of record CM046672.1, on the reverse strand, counting down.
AGCAGCCCAGGAACATTAATGAACAACTTTATAATTCCCTGTAGGGAGGTGCAATTCCTGGACAAGTTACCTTAGCAACAGGTTGGAGCTGGGGCAGGTTATCTTGATAGGGTGGAGAAAGTGCTTGAAGGAATTAACATTTCAATTCCTTCATTCTCTGGATCAGACCCTTGTCTATCTGTCTAATTCTGGCTTCACTAATATCAGAAGCCTAAGACTAGAACAGGGTTTACACTTAAGGGACTGCACCAAAATATCCAGAGTAACATGGCCACAGTCAGACTGTGCTCATGCCACTAAGCTGGGAACTAGCAGAGCAATGAGGGCGGAAGAGTGTGTTGTTCTCAACCCAGATAAACTTGTGACTCATTAAAGACCTGTTTGAGAGAAATGTCTTTTTCCAGGAAAAACACACTCAAAGGAAGCCAACATTTTCCAAATTTGTATGCAGCTTCAGTGGTGGCTCAGACCAGCATCGCGTTGATTCATTCTCTCCCTCACCAAAAAAACAAATAATGCAATTAATGGTAATAACAAATAACCTCTGAATAATCTTTGGGCTTAACAGAATTGCAAAGCAGCTTTTAATTTGACATAGAAAACATACATATTTAGCCAATGACTGCCACTTTATTTTAATATTAATGAATAATGGTAGTGAATGTGGCTAATGCCAGCACTATGGCCAGCTGAGATTTAGGTATTAATAATAGGCACATCTATACTCTCCACTTTAGGCCCGAGGATCTCTCGATAGTCATTCATGAGGTTGTGCTAAGCTCAACATGAGCAAAAAGTAAGTAAGTTGGACTTTTATTTTAGAAGGAAAAAAAAAGAGGATAAAGAGGCATATATCCAAAGAAAATAATAAACAATAAATTATTCCAGGAAAGGTCTTTAAAGAAAGAAGCACAGAAGAGGCAGCATAATGTTCCAGTTAATAGAGATTGGGTAAATCCATGCTCTTATCAGTTCACACTCCAGTAAATAGGTTGGTAATCTCTTTGATAGATTGGATTACTACCTTGGTTGCTTTGAACTTTGATATGTGATTGATATTTCCCATAAAATTCACATTGGCAAGACTGATCTTTGCATATGTTCCTCAGTTTTTTAGGGCAAGAAGTAATTTCTAAAAAGAACCAATCAACCTTCAAGTAAACAACATTCATGAATCTCATTAGCAAGAATAACTAAATTTAGAACCATAAGTGTCTTGTGAATTTATCAATAGTTACACTTTAGTGCAAACTATTCCTTTTACATAAACAGAGTCTGAGCTTAACTAATATGAATAAATTTAAGACAAAACAGCCTACAATTTGCAAAGCTAAGATTTGGAACCACAATGTAATGGTTAATTTGAATTGTCAACTTGATTGGATGAAGAGATACCAAAGATTAAGAGGCTTTTCCATGTGTGAATGAGGGTGTGTCTAGGAATGATTGGCATGTGGGATAGCAAACTGAAATGGAGACCCTCCCTAAGAGTGAGCAGCACCATTCAATAGGATGGTAGTTTGTATGGAATAGAAATTAGAAAAATAAGGAAGCAGAAGATGCAACCTCTATACTCCTTGAATGGGTTCTTGATTGCTATTGCAATCTTCTGAGGATATCAGACTCTCACTCCTTTAATCTTCCAAAGTGGACTCTGCCAGTGATTCTCCTGGGACTTTCCAGAATTATTTGGTCTTAGACTGGGGTAGTATCATTGATCCCTCTTATTCTTAGGCTTCATCTTCTTGGGATGCACAACTACAGGTTCCTCCAGCTCTCCAGCCTACAGATGGCCATTGTGAACTATCCAGCTTCTGGTTGTGTAAGCCAATCTAATAAATCCCCTTATTGTAATCATACTTCCTATTGATTCTGGTGCTCTAGAGAACCCTGCCTAATACACATAATGTGCTAACTTTTGAGACAGTAACCTAATTTACAAGAGGTTTATTGGATTGGAACATGTGATCACTAGAGGAATGTATATGGTGTACACTATACAAAAAATATCAAAATGGTCCTGAAGAATCACTCTGTCATCAAAAATGAAAAGACCAGTTACTTTGAAATAACCAGAACAATAAAATAACATTGACATTTTTAAAGATTTCTCTGATCACTGCTCAAAATCTGTTAAAATACAGGTCAATTCAATTCTCTGCTCAAAATCTCCTGGTTTCATTCAATGAGTCAAAGTACTGCTGATCATCATTATTTAAGAATTCAATATTTGTGAATTTGTATACTTACTAAAATTTATTTGAACCCCCAAATTAACATACAATGTTAATTTTTGTTGTCTGCTGAAGCAAACAAAGCATTTAAAAATTTGAGTCTCCTTATTCCCATATTCCCAGCTGAGGATGAATAAAGCAACATGCTGTTTTCCTGTTTCAGATGCCATACTGTTAACCAGTATCTTTTATTCCAAGCCTGATTTAGTGCCACATTTCAGCAATTTTGTGCTTTTTGTTGTCTTAGACATGCAAAGTTTGCAATGGCCCCCAAGCATAGTGCTAAAGTGCTAGGGGCTCCTAACAGCACATATACCCTTAAAGAGAAAACGCAAGTTAGGTAAGCTTCACTCAGGCAAATGCCACAGTACTGTTGGCCATGAGTACTGAGTACGATGTTTGTGGATCAAAAATATGGACATACAGGGAAAGAAAATTTGCCAAAAATTTGCTGTGTGAAGCCTTTTTAGAAAATGCCAAATATCTAGAATGTATGATGAAGCTACATAAAAGATTAAAATATGACTGAATTTGTGGATTTATTTAACGACAACTGGTATGTATGGGTATTGGAAAGCAATGTTGTGAAGCCAAAAGCCAAAGGAATTTACAGTCAGTTACCAAGGGTTAGGAAAGCAATGGGCTCCTTCTCTAATAGTGCTTTCTCACTGGCATGCGATAAAGGTGATATGGCATGAAAAATGTTAAACTTGCAGATGCAACCAGCTCTGCAGATCAGGAGGCGGTGGAAGAACTTTTTATAAAGAAAAGAACCTTGATTAAAACAAAAAAAGGATTATGTGAAAGAACAGGTTTTATTTATGATGATATTAACTGATACATAAATATGTTGGCAAATGAACCTTTACAACACAAACAGTGTTTTCGTTCACACACACATACACACACACACACACACACACACACACACACACAAAATGTGACCCATGTTTAGTAGGAACCTACCCCTATATATCCTCCAAGAGCAATAGTTCAATATTAACTAATTCAGTATTTGTGCCATGACAACTAAAAATAATGAGAATTGGCTCTACATCCACATACAAACCCTACTACTGTCTGTCCTGTTATCTCTCAGCTCATCATCATGTTCTCCCTTCACTGACCTCTTTGAAAAGGTCACAAAGCCACAAAGAGGCTTCTCTAACCTTCATGAAACTCCTTAAACACACCAAGTATACACCCAAATTGTTCTTATCTGTCTAGAATGTTCATCTCACCAATATCCTTATTGATATCAGTTTTTGATTGGTTAATATGCTATAATATTTACTTATTTACTAGTTAATGTTTATTGTCTGACTCATGTCCAAAGATTCAGTGTTTATCTGAATGGTTTGAGTAGTTAAACTATGAAATAGATAAAAAAAAAAAAAATAATAATGACCCTGATTTAAATATTGACTTGAAGTATGCCTGATCTAATGATGTAAATGTGGATTAATTATTCAATCTCTTGAAGTCTCAGTTCTTTTATGTTGAAAATGGAAATACAATTACTCTCTTATACAATTGTGATAATTAATATTAATGAGAGCTTAAATCACCCAGTGTATATTAGGAGTATGAATTCATGTTCCTGTTTGTTTTCTCCTTTAGTCTATTTTTTGATCTTCTGTAATTTCAACTTCCACTCCCCTAGGCCTACTTCATCCTGCTAATTTTGTATCATCTGGATTGTCTGAATTTTCTCATGTACAGAATGGGAAATAAAGATAAAAACAAACCAATATTTGTCTTGCCAGGCAAGTCCTCTTCCATGTCTTCCTCTTTCATATTTGATTGGATGAAATTGATTATATTTTCTATGTAGACATGTTGCAATTTTCATCTTTTTTTTAAAGTGGGTACTTGTTTAAATTTATTTAATTAATCTTGCATGGCTTTGACTCCAGTTTAATCATTACCATCATCGCAAGCTTATGAGCAACAGGTCTTAGAGAAGACCCCAGAATCAATCATTAGCCATCATAGTAGTTCTTAAATCTAATCTTTTCACATAGTACAAGGAGGAGAAGAAAATTTATGTGTGATTTCAGGGGGGGGAGAGAGAGAGAGAGAGAGAGAGAGAGAGAGAATTTTTATAGAAGATATATATGAATTTTGATTGAAATATGGGAACGAAACTTGTTCGTTAACTGGAAGGATGCATATTATTCCAGACTAGTGTCATTATTAAGAAGGATTTTGAAGTCTTAGAAAATAGTGTGTTTGAGAGTGATTGTACAATGACATTGAAATTCATGGTAGAAGATAAAGTTTTGAGCTTATGGAAGCATTTGTGTTCATATGTCCAGATATAAGGAAACTCACCCTAGAAGCTGTAGCTCAGCAATGTTGGCTAATCATTGGAATCACTGGAAACATTCAAAAAAACACAAATTTCAAATCTTGACTCTGAATTTATATTTATACTGATGGGGGATAGGGCTCCCCCATACACACTTTTCTCAAACACAGGTGATTACTATTGTCATATCATCACCCATATTTCTGTGCTGATGATAAAAATGCCAGAGAAGAATTTCACACATTGATGGGAGGACTGGTGATCATGTTGATCGGTTTTCTGTCATTAATATGAATGTCTGAAATAATCCACTTAGAGAGGTTTATTTTGCCTCACACTTCCAGGCCAGCACTGATTGTTCCTGTTGCTTTTAGGCCCATGATGAGACAGCACATCATGACAGAAGTATGTGGCAAAGCAAAGCCACTCACCTCATGGTGATCCATGCAACAAAATAGAGAGGGCAGAGACTGAAGTCCAGTGATCTCCTCAAGGTCATGTCTAATGACCCAGAGATGTTCCACTGAGCCCCATCTCCTGTAAGCTGTACAACTTCCCACAACTGCAAAGAGTAAGTCTTTAACAAATGGGTCATAGAGAGCTATTACAGATCCAAACTATAGTATTGTTCTAGTAGTGCTATGTCTGATACATCACCTTATTAGGGATTCAAGTAGTTCCGGGAAAAACAAAACAAAACATAGTATAAGGAAACAGCAATTAAAAAAGAAAGTATCAGAGCAAAAAGACCGATATCTTGTGATAAGAATCACACACAAACACACACACACACACACACACACACACACACACACACAGGAATGGTGTAGAAACTGCTATAAACTAATCATCCCAAAGCATATTCCCATTGAAGCTGGTGAAAATAAATACACTTAAGAGATATTTTAGTGTAAATCAGTAGATTCACATGATTGATAGAAATTTGGGGAATGAATAAGCTTAGGAAATTTCATCATTAAAAGATGGATTTGATTCTTTCCATGAATAATTTAAGGTTTAGTAGTATATCCAGGTAGAGATGTTTAGTATGGAGAGGTCTGTACCAGACAAATGGGCAGAACCAGCATCACTGGGAGACACATACCCTGTACATATTTGTATGTTACCTGTGGGTGAATGTTCCCTTAATTCCCTAACTCTATGCTTTGGTTTACACATAGCAATGTTTACATGACTTTGCTGTTCTTCTCAAAATACACATGGATGTTATTTCAATGGTATTGACTAATATCTTCCCAAGGAAACTCCAACTTGTCCACTATAATATTAATAGCACCAGAGCAATACTTAATGCTTATTATTTGTTAGATAAATAAATTCATGATTAATCTGGAAAAATTTAATATAAATACAATATTCATTTAGATTGTTTCTTCTTTTATAACTATAAAAGTAAGAAGAAGTAAGAAGATATCTCAATAGTTTTCTATCATCAATATCCCTCTAGTGTCAGAAAGAAATGGTAGAACTTTTATTCTATCATTGTAAAAGTGAAGTATCTGGAATTATACTATCATAATCATTTTATCTTGTTTTATAACAAAAAGTAATATAAAGCATCATAATGCTAATAGTAAAACAAGTAGATTCTAGAAATATACGTTGTCTTATTACATATTACCATTACTTATGGAAAACTTACTTGTGCTACTAGAAATCAACTTTTCTCAAAATATGAGGCTATAACTCTGGGGACAATTTAAGGAATAAATTTTAAAAGGAACATATGAATTGGTACAACTAGAATATTAAATGTAATTTTCATATCCTTAATTATGTAAATCATAGAAGCAGATGTAAAAGAAAATTCATATTGAGTAATATATGTTAGTAAGTTCATATTCACTTCCTTAAAATCAAATGATACAACTTAGTTTTATAGCCTTCAAAGTACTTTATTCTACGGAACACTGAACTAATGACCAGATAAAGAATTTTCTGCTAGCTTTAACTTAGCTCTGAAAAGTCATATCACATGTAATAAAATTATATTGCAACATGTATTATTGATATTTGTGTTATTTCCTTTCTTTGAGTCATTTCTTTTTTTATGTTCTCATGAAGGCAAGATTCAAAAGAACAATATCAGGCAACTCTCTCTGGCAAATACATCTAGTGAGAGTGAATGAGTGAGAAAAAAAGTAATGCGTTATATAACTTTGATCAAGTTTTTAAAAATGAGCCTGTACTTATATCTAATCTACCTATTCCATTCTTAGACCAAAGATGCATGCTCTCCAAGATCATGTTTAATTAGTTGGTTAGATACTAAGGGTAGAACTCAAGACATTGGCTGAACTAACTTTATTGTACTATGAAAGTAAATGTGTGGGACATGGCCAAACTTGGAATGTTTTTTGTTGTTGTTGTTGTTGTTATTGTTGTTTTGTTTTTGTTTTTTTCTTACTGTGTTTTGCTGGTATTTCTTTAAGGAAGGGAAGAAAATTAAATAGCTGTCTTTCGTGTTCACACTTTAGCATTCATCTGCATCCCAAAAGGGAAGCACATTTCAAACTTCAAATAGATAAATGTTATCACCCAGCAGGAGAGATATCTTACACATTCATTATTGGAAGTAATATATACAACCTCTATGGAAGATGGTATGATCATTCTACATTTATTCTGCAATCATTCACCCAGTGCTTATTGCACATTTACTCTGTGAAAGATATTTCAAGATTGTAACATATGAAAATTTAAATAAAGAACAAAATGGCTTTGGGAACTTCTGGTTTCTGGTTCTGCAAACAAGTAGCCTAGAAGTTGACACTGCATCCTAACATGTAAAACAAAATGCACAGATTAACAAATGGATAGGTCTTCCAGAATTTGTAAGAGCAGTGAGAACAAAGGACAAACATCTGCTTTGAAAATTTGGAGAGACAGATAAGTAAACACAGGGAATAGCTCACGGAAGAAGTTTGAGGATGAGAAGCCACCAGGGGAACCAGTGTTGGGTTAGAAAACCAATTTTAATTGATAAAATGTTGAAGGCGCAATCTGGACAATTCTGAGAATCAAAAGTTCATTTCATGGAGAGTGGGAGCTCACACTTTTGTTAGTTTTACCTGCGGTACAAGGGCCAGATTCTCACATTGATTATCATAGGTTCTTCTTGTATTTCTGGAAAGAGGAGGGAAAACACATTTTTAAATATGCCAGGACACTCTGTATTTCTTAACAAGACCTGACCTGAGGAGAAACTAGTTAACCAAAACTTAAATTTCTGAAATCATACCAGAGCCTAATTGACCTGGGAAAAGGGAAACACCAATGCAAGTCCATTCTAGACTGTCTGTCCCGAGTGAGGAAAAAAAAAAATGAGAAACACTTGTAAAGTTCATAACCTAGAGAAATAGTTTCACTAAAAGTCTGATGGACCTAACCATAGGACTGAAGAACGATTTCCCTCCCTCTGCCAACATCATCTCAACACTTTTAAAGGATTATTAAATTTATTATTTACTGTTTCTTAATATCTACTAAAGTCACTTCTTCTTACCTGGCATATCCTTTCCAACTTTCAAAAGCAAAAAATTACAAGAAATACTAGAAAGAAAAACCACAATGTGAAAACAAGAATGAAGATCAGAACCAGACATGGCGGAAATGTTAGATCTGTCAGAATGAGATTTTTTTTTATCCTGATATTGAGAATTGAACCCAGGAGAATTGAACCCATCACTGAGCTACATTCTCAGTACTTTTTATTTTATTTTATTTTTTGAGATAAGAAATTCTCTAAGTTGTTGAGGCTGGCCTCAAACGTGTGATCCTCTGTCTCAATCTCTTGAGTTGCTGGTACTATAGGTGTTTGTCATTGTGTTTGGTCAGACTGGGAATTTAAAGCAACTATGATTGAAATGCTATGGGGTATAGCAGATAAAGTGAACAGTATTGAAGAAGAAACATGCAATGAAAGCAAAGAGAAGAAAATCAAACGAGAGAACAAAAAAGAAATGCTAGAAATCCAAAAACCTGTACCAGATGAAGAACACCTTTGATGGAATTTTTAGTAGATTGTATACAGCTAAAAAAGAACCTCTGCACTTGAGACTGTCTCAATGGAAACATCCAAAACTGTGAGCAAAATCAGAGACTGAAAAAATATATATATCCAAGGATTACGAAACACAAGCTGTAATAATGTTGTAAAAGGAATACTAGAAGGAAAAGTGAGGGGAGGAACAGAAGAAATACTTGAAATAATAATGGCAGAAAATTTCTCCATATTAATATCAGACACCAAAACACAGATCCAGAAATTTCAGAGAACACCAAATTTGATAAGTGCCCCCAAAACACAACGAGGCACATCATTTCCAAGCTACAGAATGCCAATGAAAGAAAATTCTGAAAGAAGACAGGGAAAAGATTACTTTGGGGAAAAAATATGAGAAGTCAATGTTATAACTTTTTTCAAATAATAAAAGCAAGAAGAGATTAAATTATTGAAATTTTTAAAAAGAAATTTAAAAAAAAAGCCCATCAACCTAATTTCTGTCTCCCAATTCTTACATCATTATTGTTACCATTTCATTTAAATATAAGGAAATAAGTATATATGTCATTGAATAAATTGAAGACATAATATTATTAAGAAGAATACTGCCTACATTGATTGACAGACTTAATGAAAGTTCTATCAGAATTCCATGTGAATTCATTGTAAAAAGATTTCTAAAAGTTTAATTCAGAAAATTGTATGAAATTTTGAGGGATATATAACAGCTAAAATAATCTTTAAAGAGAGTAATAATATAGGAATATTCACACTTGTTGTTTCCAAACCTACTACAAGGCAAAGAATTGAGACAGTGTTATACTGCCATAAGGACAGACAAACAGATCAATAGAACATGATTGAAATTCCAGAAATAAATCCATACATTTACTGAAATTGATTTCCAAAAGAAATCCAGGACCACTCAAATAATGTTGGACAAAACAGATAGTCACATACACACCCTACATGACATACAACAATTAACTGAAATCGACCAAAGAGCATGGAAGAGATACAGCTATGGAACTCTTAGAATAACATATAGAGGTAAATAGTCATGACTTTGGATTTGATAAACAGTCTTACTTACGATACAAAAGCATAAATAAACAAAAGTCAAATAGGATTTACATCCAGAATATATGAAGAAGTTTCACATGTTAAAAACTAGAAAACAGGGGCTGTGGTTGTAGCTCAGTGATAGTGCTTGCCAATCATGTTTGATCCTCAGCACCACATAAAAATAAATAAATAAAACAAAGGTATCATGTCCATCAACAACTAAAAAAAAAGAAAAAGTTTAATAAAAAATAAATGAATCAATAAAATAAAGGTATAAGAATACAATAACATCATTAAAATATATTTTAATAAAGTACCAAGAAAGATGATTGAAGGACAAATAAGTAAACGACATGTTTGTCACTAGGGAATTGCATATTGAAATTTCAATGAGTTATGAATATATAATATTTACAAAGGGTTAAATTAAAATGGTGGTAATTGATAAAATTGAAAAAAAAAAAACTGACAATGTCAAATGTTGACAAGGATGAGGAAAACATGAAATACTTGTACATTCCTGGCAACACTTTGAAATAATACAACAATTTTCAATAGCATTTTCGCAGTTTCTTATATTGTTGAAGTAATAATGTTTCATATGATGCAGCAATTGCTCAGAAATGTATAACACAAGAAGACATGTGTTTATGTGTATGGTATATATCAAAGAATGCTCACAGTTACTTGGAGGTAGGAGTTTAAGGACACCAAGATGACAGATGCAGAACCAAAGAAAATGCTAGCGTGAGTACAAGACTGAGATACGAGTCATATGTTCCGATACCATGTCACTCCCACCAGGAAGGACTTGTCACCATAGTAGCTCCCACCAAAAGTTCTGTATTCTAATTAAGTGAAACAAAGTAACCAAAGGAAAGAAATAGGCCAACATCTTCAATGATGTCTGAAGGGAGGGAAAGAAAGCATAGCTCAGCAAATAAGACAAACTTGCCCAGACATAGGGGCTAGAGTCACTCTCTCTCAGTGGCCTGCTCCACTCTCCACTATAGAGTATACTTTCACTTTAATAAATCTAAGTTCTGCCTGTTATTTCTGCATGTCTTACTCAATTCTTTTTTCTGGATGCTAAGAATCTGGATATACCCCCCCATCAGTATCAGTTTTATTCATAGAGATCCCAATTTATAAATAACTTACTTGCCCATCAATTGGTAAATTGGTTATAAGGCACAATCACATAATAGAGAATTACTTAGCATGACTTAGCAGTACTTAAAAAAGAATGAACCTAATCACCAGAGTGTTTACTAAATTTTAGAACAGGCTTCTGCATTTCATATTATGTAACAATCTATAGTTTATGATATTTCTCGTAACAGTCCTCCAAAGAAAGCTAAGTATTTATTTTAAAAACAAGTGAAGAATCACATAGTTTAATAATATGATTATAGTTGCTTTCATTTCAATAGACAATTAAGCTCATGGTTTACTGTCACAATTTTATTGTGAGGTTATCTATCATTTTAGACATAAAAAAAAAAAAAAAAAAAAAACATGGTATGAAGACTTTTAGTTAATTGCAGGTAAATGGATGGAGTTGGAGAATATAATGCCAATCCCGAGAAACCAAATGCCAAATATTTTCTCTGAAATAAGGAGGCTGTTTCATTCTGAGGTTCAGAGGAGGAGCATGGGAGGCTTAGACGAACTCTAGATAGGGCAAAGAGGTGGGAGGGGAAGAGAGGGGACACGGGGGTAACAAAGATAGTGGAATGCGATGGATCATTACCCTAAGTACATGCATGAAGACATGACTGGTGTGAATATACTTTGTATATAACCAGAGATATGAAAATTTGTGCTCTATATGTGTAATATGAATTGTAATACATTCTGCTGTCATATATAAAATCAGAATTTAAAATTTTTCAAATAAAAAAATTAAAAAATAAATATACAAATAAAATAAATAAACCTCCCCCCCAAAAATAAAATAAAATAAGAAGAGTTTTAGTTAATTTATTACTGTTAACCAGATAGTCCTTGTTATGGTTTTGATCTAGAATGTCCCCCAAAGGCTCATGTGTTGAAGACTTGTTCCCCAATGCAGCAATGTTCAGAGGGGGGGTTTGGGGAAGTGATTGGATCATAAGAGCTCTGAAATCATCAATAAAGTAATCTACTGAGGTATTCATAGCTGAATGGATTACTGGGAGGTGGTGGAAACTGTAGGAGGTGGAACAAAGTTGGAGGGCATAGATCCTTGGGCGCATTCCCTTAGGGACTATATCTTGTCCCCTACCCCCTTTTCTCTCGGCTTCCAACTACCATGAAGTGAGAAGCTTTCCTCTACCAGCCTCTTCAGCCATGATGTTTTGCCCCACTCAGTCCCAAAGCAACAGAGCCATCCCACCATGGACTGGAACTCTTGAGCCAAAAGAAGTCTTTCCTCCTCTAGGCTATTTTTCTCAGATATTTTGTCCTATCAACGTAAAGCTGTATAATATAATAAGCTTATATCAGCAAGACATTAATTTATTCATACATTTACTTTAAAAAGTCATGCCATTCAATAATTTTTGGTAGAGTGTGATATTATAGATAGGAGAGATCATATTTGGAAGGTAAAAGAAAAGAAGTTGAAATTGCATATAAACAAGTCTGAGAGAATAACTTAAGGAAAGTTAATGGCACACATGTATTCTTTCATAAAAGATATTAAAATCCAAATAGGAATCTTAAATTATATCCTAGCTTCTTACCAGAAACATCCATTATTGAATACAAAATATACTTTGTTGCCAATAAATAAAGATTTTCTCAAATTAATAATAAAAACTAATAAAGTTTATTCTCAAGTGACAAACTTTGTGGAATCATTTGACCATGCTGAAGGCATCTAAGCACACCTTACCTTTACAATTTATTAACAATAATATAAATCACAATGAGAAATCTTGGATGTAAATTGCAATTAAGGCCAACATCCATGTTTCTAGTTTACTCTGTAAAAAGTAAAAGCTCACAATCTGACACTTTGATGTGTTCTTTGGGGGTATAATGAGGTATCTTACCAGCTCTACAGGATGTGGTAACAGGGCTGGTATCAATGAAGTATAGTAAGCCCTGGGATAAGGCTCCACAGAACTTTTAGGGGCATGAAAATATTTTAATTTATTTTAAAATAAAACTTAGTAACTCTAGCTGTATTATAGCTGCCTTTATACCAATCCACTTAAAAACTATCCATTTATCTTCCAATTCTAAACTAATCAACATTTGAACTAAGCTCACAGATGAGTAAAATTCTGTACAAACAATAATTGGGCTCTTTGTGACAATATGGAATTATCTTAAGCTCAGGCTGGGAGATGCCTCCATTCCACATGCACACCAGCCACTCTTTGCCCAGTAGACATGGAAGAGAGAGAGGCAGGAACCAGAGCTGTGCTAGCTAAAACTGAGTTGCTTGACTTCCTCATTTGATAAGCCAGAGTTGAGAATTCCTGAAGGAGCCCTAATTAGGAAGGGCTGTTGTAGCTAGCTGGAAGCCATAAGTTCCACCTGATATGTATGTGACGCACCTGTAGGCACCCGCAAACCTGAAGGTATATAACCGGGCGAAAGCGGTCCGAGTTAGGAGAACAAATTCATTCAGTCAGCCGGGCAGTCACTAGGTCGGTCAGAAGAATCAGAGCGGCCAGAACGTAGGCAGAGCGGTTACAGAAGAGAAACCAGATAGAAGACAGAAGAGAAACTAGATAGAAGAAGTAATGACTGGTCAGAGTTAGGCCGAGACTCCTGAGGAAGACAGATGACCAGATAGGAGAAGTAATGACTGGTCAGAGTTAGGCTGAGACTCCTGAGGAAGACAGAAGACAGAAGAAAGAAGAAGGAAGAAAGAAGAGAGAAGAAAGAAGCTCTAATCTTTCTCTAAGCTAAAAAGCTCGCTTTAATCTTTCTCTCTAAAAATCTTTCTTTCCCTCTCTAAGCTCTCTATAAGAAAGTAGAAGTAAAAGTAGTAAAAGCTTAACTCTGCCTCCGAGAGTTTTCCTCCCGGTTTTCGGTACCAGGTAGCTTACAAATTCCTGTCTTTGTCCTTTGACTACACTACATATTTTAAAACATGAATTGAAAATGGATGGGTGTTAAAGGACCACTCTTCTCTGTAGTAGAAAAGAATCTTACTCAGGCTGTTAATTATGATTATTTATCCCATCATGGTTTGTTTTGCTTTGTTCTCTCTGTCAGAAAAATGCATCATACAGTGATCTTTATGTTCAGACACTCTTACAGGACTTCCCACTGTGTAGTTCTTAGCTTCTCATCCCACATTGAATCCCAGCCTGTGTGAAGCTAAGATATTATTTCTTCACTATTGTGCATAATAAGAATTACAATTTGTTTGTCTGTGATTAATTACCACTTTTCCCAAGAGATGCATTGCTGAGTGTTTTCATATGCTAATATATGCCAAGCTGCCAGTGCTAACTCAACTCGCTAATCTTGAAACTCACCTTAAGTGAAAGAATATCACTGTTTATTGCCGAGGTTGTCATTCCCCCAAAAATGAAATAAATATCTAAGAAGCATTTCAATGATAGAGCAGCTTTTCAGCTGACAGATCATTCCTTGTAATCAAAAGGCAAATATATGTCAATGTGTGCATTACTTAAGACTCATGAGATAATTGCTTCAATTTGCCTGACAATCTGATAATGTCATTTGCACAATTGTGAATGGTGTCAACACCAAATGAATGTTCTTGAATGATACTAAATGTGTGAAGCACACTTGGGATAAAAGGGCTTCTACTGAAGTGTCTTCTGCCAGATGAAGTCCTAGATATTTCCTTGCCTCTTCAAAGTCTGCATCCTTGATGCAAATTTCATCCTGGATATATCACCAAAAAGGAAAACAGATCAAGGCTCCAGGTGGTCTAAGAAATATGTAAGTCTTAATCACTGTTTTAATTCTAAGTCATGTCAATTGCTATTTTGCAAAAAGTTCAAAAAGTGGATAGGCATACACTTATATCATGCTGTGTGGAGCTTGAGGAATTAACATTTATTTGGGACCTGAATTCCTCTCATCTCAAATCCCTCCTAAGTTTCATGACATCAGACGTTTGTGGTATTAATTAATATCTCAAATTATAGTTTCCTCATTTGTTGAAGTGGGTTAAACCCTACCTATTGCTAAGGAATTCTGTGTAGACTAATATGCTAATAAATGAAAAAAGTTATTATTGTGGCTAGCTCAGGGTAAACACTTCAGATAGTTTGACAATTATTGTTAAAACAACTACATGTATACTAAATCAAGTTAAGTCTCAATTTCTTTATCTAGCAAATGGATCCAAGAATAAATTGAATGTAATGCTAATATCCTTGAAATGTTATTGTGATGATTACATGAGAAACATAAACACTTCATTACAATGTGTAATACAAAATGTCTTTTGGAGAAAAAAATGTTTCTTTATTTTTTGCAATCAACAAGTAAAATGGAAAAAAAAAATATTTTTTTCATACAAAGACATTGACAGGCTTCAAAATTAACTGCAATATATTTCTATTTTATTATTCACCTGAGCTGGTGCTAGTAGCAGATTCTGCCTGCAGTAATTGTTCAGATCAGTGGTCTATGGCCAAGGACAGAAGAAATGAGACTTTTAAGACTTTTAATTAATACAGATTAGAAATCAGAGAGATATAATAGTTGGGGAATCTGCTACACTATAAATCTCTGAACAGAAATGACCCTTTTTTTAATTGCAATTCAATATTTGGAAATTATAAGATGCAACATGAAGTTCATTTCAAATAAGGAGTTCTTATTTAACTAAGAATGTAAACCTACAGTGCATTAATGCATGTTCAATTGAATTTTATTATTGAGGAATAAAAAAGAAAGCTTAACATATTTTATTAAATGCATGCATCCATTACCCAAATATCTACTAAACTGATAGCAGATTAGGTTTTTTAAAAAATTGAAACCTAATCTGAGTATGAGAAGAATGAAGAAACTTATTTGCACATAAGAACAGTCAATGCACATTTGGAAAAATCTTAGCAGCTATATCATTTTCTGTTTTCTGAACAGAAGTGGTGGAACTAAAAGAAGAAAAGTGGAATGTTATTGGCAAAAAAAATAAGTGGATTCACCTAGAATTATTTCAGCAGAATCCAGGAATAGATGGCAAGGGTATGTAATGGCTGAAGGAGGAATGAGTGACAGATTCCCACTTCCATTCTCTCCATTCAGGCCACTTTTCTTCAGGAGAAAAAGAACCAAGAATGCTGTTGATTCAGGCAAACAGGGCACAGCAGAACATTAGAGAGAGGCACAGTCATAAATGGAGGGAGTTCTTGTGTGCATTTACATTTACCAAAATGTGAAAGTCGTCTTACCCAGAACATTTCCTACTGTTCAAATCCCAGACTCCTGGCAGACAGGTTTATAGAGCCCATGTGGGAAATTTTGAGATCCTTTCTTGCTTTTTTTTTTAAGAAATTGATTTTGAGATCCTGTTTCAAACAAACAAAAAAACAAATAAACAACAAACAACTTTCTTTTAGGAAACTGAGCACTTTCAGGGAAAATATTTTCATTTTCTCACTTATCTCACTTATCTCTCCAATGAGTTCCACCAGTTGAATAAGTACCAATCATTGAATCAGAGTTATCCAGAAACAATATACTGATTTAAAAATATAAACAATAATTCAAGTTTCTCTGGTCATTTGATGGAGGAATAAATTATAAAGGAAGATCCCAAAACAAATGAAGGGGAAAGGAAAGGAGTTCAAGGAAATGTGCAGAGTCCTGGTCTTGAGAAGACAATCAAAATCTCACATCAATAGCAGTAGACAATATTTTTAAAGAAAGAGCAGGTAGTTCAACCAAGAAAGAATAAGATGCTATGTAAAATATAAAAAAGAGTTTTGATAAATTAAAAATATGATAACCTAAATTCATGAAAAACAAGAAAAAACTATATGTGTTGCATGAAAATGTGAAGGAAACCACACAAAAATTAGCATAAAAGTAGCCAGCAAAACACATCAATAATCATATACAAATATTTCCATGGTGTCATTTTACAGCACAAGATACTAGAAATAATCCAAAAGATTAAATGTAGTTTAGAGTCACATACATGTATGCACTCATATAAAAGCATTTTATGAGGACAACAGAAAGATATGTTGATATTGTTCAAAGGCAAGATAACACTCATACAGGATTGAAAAGTATGGAAAATACATCTGTGATTTCCACTGGAGATACAGATAATAAAATATCAAATGAGGCCGGGCACGGTGGCGCACACCTGTAATCCCAGCACTTGGGAGGCTGAGGCAGGGGGATCACGAGTTCAAAGCCAGTCTCAGCAATGGCAAGACACTTAGCAACTCAGTGAGATCCTGTCTCTAATAAAATACAAAAAAAGGGGGGGGATGGGGATGTGGCCCAGTAGTCCAGTGCCCCTCAGTTCAATCCCTGGTACCAAAAAAAAAATAATAATAAAAAATATATATATATATATATGTATATATATGTATATATATATATATATATATACATATATACATAACTTTTTAAATTCACTTTTATTTTCTAATAAAATGATGGCCACCAAGAAGTCCATCTTTGTTATCATAAAATTTATACTGCAAACCCAGCACAGTGGTACATGCCTATAATCCCAATGACTCAGGAGGCTGAGGCAGCAGGATTGCAAGGCCAGCCCCATCAATTAAGCAAGGCTCTAAAAATTTATATTCTAGAAGGAAAGCAAAGGAACAAAAAATTGTATGCACATAAAAAGGAAATTATGCCCTGAAGGCACCCTGAAGGAAAACACAGGTTGATAATAAAGAACATCAATTGGATAGTCAAGTTCTCAAAAGAAAAGTTAACTTTTGACCTATGAAATTAGGTTACAGAAACAAACATATATTTAAAAAAAAAAAGTCTGGAAAAGAAAAGAAAAAACAACAATAAGCATTAACCTTCAAAGTCCCCATATAATCCAGAAACAAGAAGAAGGTAAAAGCATGAGAAGCATGTGATAAGTTCTGGAGAGGCAGCAGGAAGGATTTTGCATTGTGATGCTGATTGATAGGGCTCCTTTGATTTTTAAGCTGGGATTGGTATGATCTATTTTACAAGATTGTTGTGGTTGCTGGTAATGAATGAATGAAAAGATGTGAGAATGAAAGCAGGAAACCTTGGGAAGGAAATGTATTACCCCCTATAAGCTGGATGATGTCATCCACTGCCCAGGTATTCCAGGTACTATGCTTCATTCCTGGAAGGATGACATCTTCATGAAGCAGTGAAATGTGTGGCCCCAACAGAGGTCCCCTGCTCCAAGTTCTGCTTTGCCAAGAGTAGAGAACACAGGCTGACTACCCATAGGTAGAGAACACAGACTACCCACAGGTAACATGATTAAAAACACATCACCCATTTCTTGATCGCCAGTAATTTTGGTAATGGTGTTAAATGTTACAGTTCTATGGGCTCTGAGAAAATATGATGAGCACAGAGAACATTCTTTTCATTTTCTCACCCAAGACAATCTTTTAATGACATTAATTATTGCTGCAGTTGTTGTAATTTTAGAACATAGAAAAGCAACCCAAACTGTGCACCAGAATAATTTTGGATTCCCTATTATAATACAGGTCTGAAGGTGTCATGCTCAGACTTTTTGAATTAGATTTTCTAGAGCTATAACTCTGATGCTGCATTTTAACATCCTCACACACACACATTGCCCAGGTGTGCAGGTAGATATGAGAACCATTCTTCCAGGCCACATAGCAAGCTGTCCTGACACAAACCACTCATGTGCTTTCATTTTTTTTTTTTTTTTTTTAACTCCAACACAGTTACAATCAAGCAATGTCTTGTTAAAAAGTAAACCCATTTTAGCGTGCAAGTGTATTGTTCCTGACTTACATTTTTTTGATTCAGGTTCACTCAGAATTTATTTAGATAATGATTTACAGTGTAGAATAGTTAAGTTTCATTAGATAAATGATGATTCACCCTCTTAAGAACAAACGTAATTTCCTTTGAAAGTTGCCTCTCTGCTTTCTTAAGGACAATTTGGAAACTTACTTCAAGTAAATGTTTTAAGAAAAGAAAATTCTGTAAAGAGGAACAAATGCATCACTCTGGAAGTCGACATAATCTAAGTTATGACATTCTAAATATCAAATCAGTTATTATGTTTCATATATTGTGTACATTTTTTCCCTAACAGTAGTAGGGATTTGAATAGATATTCAGCTCTTCAAGTAGTTAAAGCATCACTTTAATGTAAGTGATTAGACTCTACAAAGGGTGACATTTCCTGGTCCCAGTCATCAAGGGAAAGATGATGCAGGATGGACAAAGATTGTTCCTAACTTAATTTTCTCTGATTCTAATATTGTTCCATGTAATACTCTGTTTTGGTCATTTCGACATGTACATACTTTATATAGACTTTATATGTGATGTAAAGCTTTAGATGTGCTATATTACTAAGTTCCTGCAAAGATGCAATAGGATAGTCACTATTATTCTACAATCTTTCACACAAGGAAATTGAGTGATAGTGTGGCTAAATTATTCAGCCAAGGTCGTGCAGAACATAGAAAAAAAATCCACTTTGTTCTAATTGCATGGCTTATGTTTTCCTCAGTGATGTTAAATTATCTTGCAATATGAATTATTTCTAATTTTTCTTTTCTGGAGAATGAACTAAAAATCTTTTTTTTTTTTTTTTTTTTTTTGTGGTACTGGGGATTGAACTCAGGGGCACTCGACCACTGGGTCACATCCCCAGCCCTTTTTAGTGTTTTATTAGAGACAGGGTCTCACTGAGTTGCTAAGTGCCTCGCCATTGCTGAGGCTGGCTTTGAACTCGCGATCCTCCTGCCTCAGCCTCCCAAAGTACTGGGATTACAGGCTTGCGCCACCGCGCCCGGCTTGGACTAAAAATCTTTATACTAAATTTGAATGCTTCTCAGGGGCACAGAAAGGACAGAGTCCCATGTTATTTGTGATCTGCTTTGGTGCATACCACAGTTTTAGCTGTACACTATGCAGGAAGAAACAAAACAAACAAACAAAAAAAAGGACAGAACCTTTAAAAACTTCTGCAGAGGAAAACCTTACTCAAGAATCTTGGGAGTCTGCATATTAGGGTTGAACTATTCATGGCAGAGTAAATAATTTTTATCCTCCATGGAAAATCTAATCCATGAATAGAAACTTCCAGGACCAATCTATTGAGGAAATTACTGATGAGATTTAGCAGAAAATGACAGTAGGGTCAACAAAAATGTTTGAACATGGATGGAATAGGTAGGAGGGGTGGCATTTATTCTGATAATTACCAGTCCCTCCTTATCAGCAATATCATGTAGACTAAGAGGATTTTACCTTTCCTTGCTTATTTCAGCATCATTATATGATGCTAACATCTACCTCTCAAGGTCTTAAGAAGCATCAAATTTGGGGCTGGGGTTGTGACTCAGCGGTAGAGTGCTTGCCTAGCATGTGCAAGGCGCTAGATTTGAGCCTCAGCACCACATTAAATAAATACATAGCTGAGGAAATGGCTTGCCCCAGTGCCCAGTTACTACTCTGTAGTTCTGGGTGCTCCAGCACACCATGGGTGGGCAGAAGGTGTTTCAACATTGTCTACCACACACCTTCATGAATGCAAGTGCCTCTTTTAGAATTC
Source organism: Tamias sibiricus (assembly GCA_025594165.1). Lineage (NCBI taxonomy): Eukaryota > Metazoa > Chordata > Mammalia > Rodentia > Sciuridae > Tamias > Tamias sibiricus. Next base: position 23,095,591 of record CM046672.1, on the reverse strand, counting down.
CCATCTCCCCAGCTCTTCTAGGAAACACTGTTCACAAACATGCCTTGGTTCCAACAGGTCTTGGTACAATTCCACCTCCTCCATAGAATTTGTGTATTTTGGCAATTTGTCTTACCTCTGTGAGCCTCAGGTTTCGCATTCATCAAATATGGTTTCTAGCAGAATAGCACATACTTTTCAGTAGGGTTGTGAAGATCTAGTAAGATAAGGAGTTTCTACCTGGATTGTGTCACATATCTAATAAAAATGACTATTAAGAATGAAATCATGAATTAATTACATAACAATTTCTGTACTTATAATGAGAATAATTTCTCTTCATATTACCATCTCCAGACATACATCTACAAAGTACAAACTACAAAATCATTTCTCTTCTATCCCACAAATAATTTTCTTTTAAAAAATAAAATAAGGATAGTTTAAGATTGCAGAAAGTTATTTCTTAGTGGATCTAACCTTTCATATTATATCCCAAATGCCAGTCCATTAACAGAAAACTTTGTTCTTTTCCCCCAAAATCAAAGTGCTTTAAATTCAAACATCACCTCTGCAGATCTAAGAGATTCCTTTGTTTTTCTGAAAGAGCCTTGAGCCCATCCATTAAACTCTATCACTTTGCTCTGTTTTGGTATCACAGAATCAGTCATTTCCCAACTTTTTTTTTTTTTTTTTTTTTGGTACCGGGGATTGAACTCAGCGGCACTAGACCGCTGGGCCACATCCCCAGCCCATTTTTTGTATTTTATTAGAGACAGGGTCTCACTGAGTTGCTAAGTGCCTCGCCATTGCTGAGGCTGGCTTTGAACTCGCGATCCTCCTGACTCAGCCTCCCAAAGTGCTGGGATTACAGGCGTGCGCCACCGCGCCCGGCATTTCCCACCTTTTAACCAACTTTTATTTGGGATTTTTTTGAGTCTTGTTTATCTCTGCTAGAATGTAGTCTCCTTGAGAACAATGAACCCAACTACCTTATTTTACAGTTTGAATCTCTAGCAATTATGACAGTGTTTGGCATGTATGTTGGAAGGGGAATCTTTTAAACTTTTTTTTTTCAATTTTGAAAAAGTTATGTGTGCCCACAGGAAGTTGCATAAATATTACAGAAATCTCCTGCATACCTGTTGTTGGGACTATGTCTGCCAAGGGATAAAGATTTGACTGCTTACCACACCTTAAAGGACCGGGGCTAAACCAAGGGGTGTGGCTATGACGTAGCGTGAGAGGCTGAACCGCCTTGCTTGCTGATTGGTTAGTTCTAGGCCTATTTAAGTCAATGCTTGTTCAATAAAGCGAGTTGTTCTCCGGACATCCCGTGAGCTATATACAAGACTTTCTAGGTGTGGCGTGTTATCTGTTCAAACAGACAGAGGTAAGGCATCTAGCGATTTCTGTTCTTAAGCTCATTCTCGCCGAGTAAGCTATATTTTCTTGCTGGCAAGAAAAAAGCTTCCTGTTAGGGCCCGATAGGAAGATAGCTTAGAACTCGGCCCCTTTTGTAACTCAGCTACCCCGGCACCTGTAACTAAGTAACTACTTTTCTTTCTAAAATCTCACACATTTGTGCACTAAGTCATTCTTTTGTGTAGCTTTGTGTACAATTTTGACATTTTTATCATATTCAGAGAGTTGTAGAAATAGCACTGCAATCAAAATATTTTTTCATCACAAAGCACCCTGTCCTCACATAACTGCATTATGGTTAGACCATCTCTCTTCTTCCTTAACCCCTAGAAACTACTGATCTGTTCCCCATCTCCATAATTTTGACATTTTAAATATGTTATCTGACTTCAATCATATATGTATACTCCAGAGGCTAGTTATTTTCACTCAGCATAGTAACTCTGAAATTCATTCAAGTGAACAGTGTGTCCTTTTGAATTGTTTAATAGTAACCCATATTTTCATTAAGTATGTCACTAAAGAAATCCCACTTTCTATGATTTATAATCTTTGAAAACCATAAAAATTATCTGCATTGCTTTCACTTTAACAACATATTCTGCCACTTTATTTGATAATGATGCTGTATATCCTTGTCTTAGGAGTTTTTAAAACATCATATATCCCTGTTGCCTCAATATTCCCATGAATGGGTTGTGAACACCCTGCCCAGAACAGCAGGAGGACCAGTGTGATACGGCTGCTACCAGTCATAAGTTCCCCTACTTTGCTTCCCCAGACCGTGACCTAGTGACATTCAAACACATAATTGAAATCCTTTCACAGCTTTTGATTGAGTATCCCCCAGGTCTCCAGTGAAAGCCCTGGCCCTTGGATCCTGTCTGTCTCTCTTAGATGATGACTTTCAGTTTTCTGCTAATGAGTTATTTATGGGACATAAAACAACAGTTTCCAGCCCCCTCCCCAAGCACTATGTCTGCTTCTCATACCTTGTTAGTCTGATGGTATATGACTAGAAGGAATAACTGCATCTACTCACAAGGAAGGCATTCAGGAATGGAAGGAATGGCGTCATCTTAAAAAGGGAGTAGATACTTGAACTGATAGTTGTTAAATTACTAATGTTTCCTAGGCTTATGTTTTGATTCTTTATTTATTGTTCACAAAAGCTCTTCAAGGTAGACATTATTTTGACCTTGGCAGACAAGTGAAATATAGTTTGGAGATCTTGTGTGTTAGGTAGTGAAAGCTTAGGTCCCCTCTGACTCATGTATCGACATCCCAACTCCCAAGTGATAATACTTAGAGGTGGAACCTTTAAGGAGTGACTACATTAGGAAGATGCAGCCCTCCCAGGGAGCATAGTGCCATTATAACAGAGCACCCGGAGCTCTCTCTGCTTTTCTGCCATCAGAAAGCACACCAAGAAGACAGCCAGTCATTTATAAACCCAAGTCCTAATTTGTCAGTGCCTTCACTGAGAGAAATTGAGATTTGTTATATAAGCCACCAAATGTATGGTATTCTGTTACTCAAATGGAACAAGATGTTATATAATGTTTCTAAGAGCCGAAAGCTAGGGAGAAGACATGTTGGGACTGCAATTCCAGATATCTAGTTCTAAACCTTATATTACTTCTTCACTAACTACCAGTCATATTCAAATATTTAATTGATTTATCTTTAAGTTGTATGTTTCATTTAACCATTTTAATATATTCATATATTCATAAGGGTGTTTATGTGGTGAGTATAGTCAATGTTATTCAGCAAATAAATATGAATAAAAACAAGTACTATGTAGTCTGCGAAGATACTAACAAGGTATCTCTGTCCATTTAAAAAAATGACTTAGAGACAGATTCTTGTTTATTGAGCACCTGCTACAAGAAAAAAAAATATAGGTAATTGGTAAACTAAAAAAAAAAAAAAAAAAAAAAAAAAAACATGGCATCTGAATTCATAATTCATATAGTTTAGAAAATAGGAGGCAAGCCTGATGTTAATATTCATCAAATAATAGGATGTATAATTCTTCCAGTTTGACTGAGGCTGACCAAAGTTGTAAGTTTGAAAGCCCACATCCAGTAACTCCCCAGGCCAACTTGTACACTGAGTAACCACATCAAATAATCATATAACAAATATAAAATTACAGCTGTGACAACTGCTAAAATGTGAGAAGCATGAAGTTATAGATTTCCATAAGTTTGGAGGAACTAACCAGAAGTTCAAGGTCAGGTACTACAAAATTAGGAAGAGACTACAAGATCATAGATAAAAAGGGGAAGAATAAATCAGATGCATATTGGATAGAAGTATTTTGAGCAGCGAAAATATAAAGGATTATGAAAGAAGACAGCATGTTTAATGTGGAAGCTAGGCCAAAGCCAGAATGTCTGAAACCCAGGGAAAAGGGTCCCCTGCATGAAGCATTTCTACCTTGGAATGCAAGATGTACACCAGTGTCAGCAAATGTTTTTATAAGGAACGCTATAATATGTAGAATTCTAATATTGCCCCCCAGGATTGCTAGACACTGTTGTATAGACTCCATTTCCCCAAATATTGCATTCATATTTTCCCCAAATAGTAAATAACAAATGTAGTTAAAGGACAGCAATCAAATGGTCTTTACATGGAGAAGTTCTCCTCCACATCTGACCTATCTCAACAACCTTTAAATCTTGGTTCTAGAAGCCAGAAATTGAAGACGTCAGAGACATCTAGCACAAGGGAATTTAACATGTAAAACTTTCTCCATTGCTGACTTCAATATGGGGAGACCACGTGGCAAAAATTGTGAGCAGCCCTAGAAACTGAGAATAGCTACCAATTGACAACCATTAAGGGAACAGGAGTCTTGCAACTCAAAGGAATTAAATTCCACAAATTACAAGTCATTTGAAAAAGACCCTCAAACTTGCCGGGGTCCAGCCCCAGCAGGGTCGGGGGTCTTCCTGGTCAAGGGGTTGTTACGGGGTAAACAGCGTTGGCGATGGATGGACAACAACCACACAGACTCACAGGCCAGTGTAGAATGCTGACAAGTTTATTGAGTTCACACACAGTTTTTATACATTTTTTAAAGTATAACATGCCAAGAATGTAGTTAACATAAAACCCATAGAATTCCTGGTACAGAACAGGCTTACTGGAAAAAGTGATTGTATGAGATAATAACACCCCCACCACATCCCTTGCTATTGTTCTAATTTAATATCTAAGCTATGAACGTAATCAGCAAAGTTGATCTTAAGTTTCTATTTCATCATAAATGCTCTTGACATAGTGCTTAGCTGTGTTAAACAAGCTAGACTCTTAACTCTATTAGCCTAAGTTAATCTTTAAGTTCAGGCTTGCAAGAGGGCAATGATTTCAGCAGTTTCCATGGCAAATTTCTTTGTAGATAATTGTTATATTGTTTAGCAAAGCTAATCTTACTAAAGCAGGATCACAAGCACCAGAATCTAACATTTAACTTATGCCTATGAATACTTTTACCCCTCCACCATATAACATTTCCTGATTCTGGATCTAACTAACCCATGGGACACAAGAGAGGGTCTCTGTAGTAGGAAGCACTATAATTTTATTCTGTTTCTGATTACTAACAGTGAGACTATGTACTTTTTGCAAACTCATGACTGGAGAAACAGGTGGCTCTGTGACTGTTCTCACATATAACAATAGATGCTTATAACAATCACCCCAGGAAGAAAACACATCACACGGTACCAGAAGATTATTTTACTGTTTGTGGTAGAGAAGGGGTTAGGATTTCTAATGTTTTATTAATATTCTCAGAAAATGCTGTAGTATCCCCCTCACCCCCAGCAATCACCACTAGAAAATAGTATGAATATTATATTATTAGGAAAATAGTGCAAAAAAGGCACCAGAGCCCAGAGGCATACATCTGGCATTATCTCGAGATGATGAGTCCTTGCAAACATCATTCTCCCAGTGGATCCTTGTCAAACACTGGTTGGGTTGCCAGGTGCCCCCCGCAAATGATAGAGTGGCCCTGGCCAGCATCTTTATTTCAACCATATGAAAACCAGAACATAAAACACTGTTACGCTGTGCAAAACTCTGGACTCACAAAGATTGGGCAATCATAATTTTTTTGTTGTTATAAGATGATGATTTTTCAGTAATTGTCATGCAGAATTGCCCACAGATAACACATAAATGAACAAGTATGTCTGTATTTGAATAATACTTTATTTAAAAATGAAATTAAAAATTTGTTTTATATGTTGTAGTTTTCAGACTCTTAATAGAAAATCCAGGAATATTGTCAATATTCCTAAGGAGGTTGTTTTCTCTAACACCCCCAAATTGGAAAACTTTTGTATGGCTTTGTTGGGCTTTTTAGCCTCTGACTCCTCTTGACCTGCAAGAGAAGGGGGAGCACGCCCCAACAAGGACGGATCAGGAAAGGTAAGAGCCAAATGACTGGCTGCACCCAGCCCTCCTTTCGGAGGACAATCAGATGCCTCAGGGAGACCGGTCAAGGCACGAGCTCAGTTTATTGAGGAAGTTGGACGGCCTTTATAGAAGACATGGGCCAATCAGCAGAAAGGTTATAGGGAGCATAGGGAGCACGAGCAGATCACATTGGAGGAACAGCCACTAGCCTATCTTAGTGGTGGTTTGATTTTTCGTCATATGTCAGGGCAACACCCCTGGGCTAGGCCAAGTCCACGTATCAGGAAGTGGGAGACAGCCAGCGAGTTAGGTTTTCATTTCCTTGACTTAAATTTCTATTCTTTCGGCTGATGTGTTCTTAATGTCCCCAACATGGCTTTAGCATAGAGATAAATTATTGTATGTAGATTTTGAAGGTCAATCTGCTTATGATTATGATAATGATTGGAGTAGACCAAGAGTGAAAACCATGAAAGAGTTTATTGGCTCTTACTGTTTGTAGCTCTTACAGGGAAAGTTGATGTTTGGAAGTGTGACAGACATAGAAAGAAAATGACCTATGCTCATCTGTGTGTGGCGCATATGTATGTAGATATATGTGTTTGCATGTGTGCAGTAAGATAGAAGTTGTGAGTCAGGCATGGTGGCACATGCCTGTAATCCCAGTGGCTTGTGAAGCTGAGACAGGAGGATCACAAGATGGAGGCTAGTTTCAGCAATTCAGTGAGGCCCTAAGCAACTTAGTGAGATTCTGTCTCAAAATTAAAAACAAAAAGAGCTGGGGATATGGTTCAGTGGTGAAGAATCCCTGGGTTAAATCTCCACTACCAATAAATAAGAAAGAAGGAAGGAAGGAAGGAAGGAAGGAAGGAAGGGAGGGAGGGAGGGAGGGAGGGAGGGAGGGAAGGAAGGAAAGAAAGAAAGTTGTGTACTTCTTGACAATTTGCTTTATATGAATAAACAGATGTTGCAACATTTGTAATATAAATCTAATGAATGTGGCTGAGCTTTATCTGTGAGAATGGCATCAAAGTGATTAAATAATTATTTTCTGTAGATAGTACATTCCTACGAGTTACTCAGAAGAGAGCAGCTCCACTGACCAGATGATTTAATGCCCTTTTCCTAATAACTCACAAAACACTGTGAGATGGTGAGAATGATATCACCAGAGTGGCTTTGAAACCATCTGAAATTGATCACTGTAGACAATAGCTTCTTTTCGACTTTGCCTCTTCTCATACAGTGCTATTAAACACAGTCTTAAAAAGCTTTTCTGTTGGAATGTTTTCTTAGCAGTGAGTGGTCGCTGATGTAATGAAGCACCCTGATCTGTAATAGACATGTAGTAGGCATCAAGTAAATAGTAGTAGACTCTGAAACTAATTTGACTGAAAGAGAATTTTATTTTGAGTTTACGTTTAAAATATGAAAGCGAGTCCATAATTATGAAGATGCTAAGGGTTACATAGAACCTTAAATTACTTTCCTCTAAAAAGAAATAGAAAAGTTATGAGAAAAATCCCTAAGAAACCCTCTCTGTGGGTGTCGCCTGTGCTGCTAGGTGCCACAATGTGATGCCTTGACCACTCGTTATGGGGTCTTTTCCTTGGAGTTGTGGGTGGTATTTCAGCAAGCAGAGAAGGGAGGAGGTAAATCTCCCTTAGAAACAGAGTTTCACTTGCTTATTGCTTGCTAGAGAATGGAAGGTTTTTAAATCTCAGTGTTCCTCTTCGGCAGTACGGCTGTGTGTGCAGGCAGTTATGCAGGACCTCTGTGTTGATTTAGGGGCAAGTGGAACTGTCTCAAACAGGCTAATACTTCTTGGCTATAAGCAATGAAGTTTTTTGTTTGTTTTTATATCTGACCAAGGAGTTTCATGCCTTTTGCTAGCATCAGTAAAAGTATATTAGGCTTAATTGATTAGAGTATAAACAGAAAATATTCAAATCTTAGCCCTGAGAAAAATGCTTAAGGTTTTATATTTTGCATAAACATACCAGTTTCATTACTTCTAATACCACATTCCTAAATGTCTTCCCAAATATTTTTGCAAAAACACCACTTTTATTTACATAGATGATGATAATAACTTTACGGCTTGCAAAGTTTTTTAAAAGGTTGCTTTAACTTGCTCAAACTTCTAAGGTACATATGGAGGATGAATGAAAACCCATTGCTGAGAAGGTTTCTGTAATTTTCTCATGGAAATATAGCATTTAAAACAGGTCCAATGCTTATACTTTGAACATCACCCTTCTGCTATTTAAACATATGATTTATAGCCGGGCGCGGTGGCACATTCCTGTAATCCCAGCACTTGGGAGGCTGAGGCAGGAGGATTGCGAGTTCAAAGCCAGCCTCAGCAATGGCGAGGCACTTAGAAACTCAGTGAGACCCTGTCTCTAATAAAATACAAAAAAGGGCTGGGGATGTGGCCCAGTGGTCAAGGGCCCCTGAGTTCAATCCCCAGTACCAAAAAAAAAAAAAACAAAAAAAACCAAACCAAAACAAAAAAAAACATATGATTTATAAAAACATTACAATGAAATTTACATTATTCAACATTATTTATTCTATACTTCATCCCCAATATTTCTCAAAATATTGATGTACAGATAATTTTATACTATATATGTATATATATATATATATGTATACACACACATGCATAGTGTATGTGTGTGTTTGTGTGTAAGATAAGCAATCACACACAGTTCATATTAAGTATAATGAGGTCAAATGGTGAGGATACCTGGTTCCTGTCATAAAATAGACATTACATAGCTGTGTTTTTGTTCACTTGCTTTATTTTGTGGCTTAAACATCTTCATTGAAATAATTTGGGAAATTTTAATTACACTGCCAGTGATTAAGTTTGGGATAAAAGGAAGAAAATGGTAGAATCAGGAAAAACATTGGCTGAGAGCCAACTCTACTTGCATAGAGACCCAGTATTAGAAATTCCTATTAAACCAAATTCTTGATTCTTGTTTCCTTGGAGAACAATCATAAAATTTATTTTACAGTACTTTCCCATATATTTTTATAGATATACTTATAAAGCTCTATCATATTTCCAGTTTATGTATAAACTGTGTATGGTCATTATTGTGAATCCCTTGGATTCATTATCAATACCTAGATTGGAGCTTTTAATTGTCAAGACAAAACACTATTGAAGGGATAAGTTGGTCAAAAGTTCTAGGTAAGAGATGAACTTGCCCATTTTTCAGTACTTGATGTCTAGCACAGTGTCTTAACATGAAGAAAGCATACAGCACACACACACACACACACACACACACACACACACTAAATAAAAAGAAAAAGAAAAAAGAAAAAGATGGAGTGAGAAAAGAACTGAATGAGGAAGCCAAGGGAACTCAGTTTAAGAAAACTGAGGAAGCAGGCATAAGCCTTAGGTAACTTTTTGATAGATCTTGTCCCATTTGCTCAAATGACATCAAATTGACAAAATAATAACCATAGAGGAAATATAGATGTCTGTATTTATTTGTAATGAGAATGGGTGTAGAAGACAACAGGAAGATGGGCTGAACTAGGGAGGGATATTTACATAAAAAATGAAAGGGGACTAAAGAAACTTTAAGATCAAAAAATGGAAAAAAGAAGAACTAAGAAGAAAGATAGGAAGAGAGACTGGGGAAAAGAAAAGTCAAACATTTATTCTGGTGTCACTTTTATTCTACATGATTAGTAAATCAACTGGAGAGACTGTGACCCTTGCAGCAGAAGGGAGAGGAGACAGTGGTAGCTTTTCATACACTCGACTTAGCCATGAACTGGCAGTCCCTCGTAATCCCCTGACAGCACCTGGACAGGGGGCCTGTAGAACACCAAAGGGGCAGTGGGGAAATATGACATGTGACACCAGGGCAAGATCTGATCCTCGACAAATGAAATCTGTCAGCCATCTCCTCAAAGGCTGCCACCTTTCATAGCCCTGCTTGGCTGAGCCAGCTTTATATAGAGACTTATTGTATTATTCAGCTGGTTTGATTTTCCTTTTTATGACAACTCTCCCCTGGAGACCATCCATCTCTTTACAATCTTGGAGAATGACTCTAACTGAATGATATTTCAATGTAATTTATAACTCTCGACTGCAAACACAAATATGGATTGTTTCCTAGCCCTGGAAAGAATGCTAATGGCCAGTCTTGAGCCTTCATTATTTTGGATGAAATTAGTACCAAAACAGTTAAGGGATTTAGATGGGAAATTTTAATGGAGCTGAAAGAAGAAAAACAAAGAGAAAAACAAACAAATGCAAACACTCTGAAAGAAAAAAATGAGAAGAATGAGTTTTAACTTTCTATGAAAATTAGTGGATCTTGTATACATAGCTTTACAGGCAAATATAAGGAATGTACAAATAATTTTATGATTCAAATTATTAGCAAAGTTTTAGGAAATAACATTGAGGTCCACATTACTCTAAAGATATAAGATGCTATAAAATGGATCTTTTCCATTTGGAAGACTCAAATTGTTCAGATTTTAATTTTTGCCCAATTTATCTATAGGATTAAAACATATTCAATCAAAAGATTTGTAGGCTTTTTTTTTAGTCTGTTTGTAAAATGTTACAAAAATGTTTTAAGATTTTTTACAGAAGTCCAAAGGATAGTTAAAGCATTCTCAAAGAAGAAAAAGTCAAGGGCTTTATATATACATTTATATATATATATATATACATATATATATAAATATAATAAATATAATAAATATAAATATATATAAATATATATATATTTAAGCCAATGATATTTCATGTCATCCAAAAAGTTTGGGTTAAAAAGGATAAACAAGGAACCTCTAAGTGGAAACATATCAGAACAAGTTCAAAACAATTTGTGAAGACTTAAGAACTTTTCAGACATTGAAGGAAGTAATGACTCCACTGAATGCAATAATATATTTATTTTAAAATCAAATAGTTTTCAGTACTTTTCTTCAACAAAATTATAGAAGTATGTGATTGATGTCTGCTGGGAGACGATTGAAAACAATTGATGATAGGTAATTATGAGGTTTTTGACTTGCAACTTGAAAAGAGCTTACATCAGTATGTGATTTTACATAGTAAAACTTTTTATTACCTTTATGTATATTCTAGATGAGTACTCAATATTTGTCTCTGGATTAAAAGAAATCATAGCTGGTGTTGCTCTCTTTCTATATATGCAAATGAGAACTACTGTGTGGATATGTGATCAAATTGATATATCTTTCAGATTAGCAAGAGAGCTACTTAAATTATTTTATATGATTAATAAATTTATGAAAAAATATACCAATATTAGTCATAATATAATATTAACACAGGTTATTTTAAATAATTGAAGCTTTTTGTACACAAGATGCTAGAACTTGTAAATATTATTTTATGTCCCTACTTATCACAAATATTTGCATTTTATTGTCAAGCTTTATCATATGGTGAAAAATAAAATACTTTTCAGGATAAACAATTACAATGAGATAAATTTTTTAAGAAAGTAAAAAGGTATGAGTTTAAATAAGAAAAACTTGCTGTAACATTTATGTTTAAAATGAGATTTTTTTTACATTTATAAAATAACTGAAGGTGGTTATTAACTTGCTATGGGATTTCATTGGATATATCGTTTTACAATAATATAAATGTTCTATTTTAAAATGCATTAGGAATTAACAACATTTGCAACTATCTCCGCTTAAAATGAAATACTATTTGTCAATTTAAACAAATGAAAATATGTGAGGTTTTAAAATTTTACTTGGAAACACATAAACAAAATGTTTTGAAGACCATTGTCCAATAGCACATAAGTAGCTCTCCAGAAAAGGTCACTGCGGATGAGCACAGAACCCTGCTCTTTGTTTAACAAAGTCTTCCCAGAGCTCACCTGCAACTTTCAGGATGAACTTCATAAAGGAACGTGAGAAGATTTCCCTCACTTCTGCAGCCTTGCCCTCTGAGTTCTGTTTTCCCTAACTCATGTAGACTGATCCACAAAAACAGAGTAGATGGTACTTCTCTGAAAGTGCCCTCCACACTTCCCAGAGGATCCCCTCTTTCTGACTTGAATCCACTTTCCATAACAAAAGAACAGGCAAATACTTCCTACTCCTAAAATCTCAACTTAGCACGATCCTCTTCTCTGGAAATGCTCCTAGCTGATAGCCCAAAGATTTGTGCTTTCTTCAGGATTAGAATCATTACTGTCGTCACCAAGGTCTAAGTCCACAGACTCCTTCAGAGCAATGTTTTATGTTTATTACTTTTACAATTTAATATTTTAAACACTATCAATTATAATGTAGTATTTATAGAGTATGTAAATGATTATAGAATTAATGAATGTAAGAATAAGATCTGAATTTTCTTTTTCAATATGGGTAGCTCATTCATTTTAAATAACAGTGAAAGATACACACACACACACACACACATATCCTCAAATTCTTAGCTTAGTAATATCTGAAAGGCAAATTTGTTTTATTTTCAAAATGTATTTAGGAATTACTAACTACATGAATAGCTAAGAGACTTGTAGTATTAGACAGATAATTCTGTAATTAATTCCCCTTTATTTTCTCAGTAAATAGGTCTTTCTTAAGTAAGAATTCCTGTATTTTGAGATGAATTCTGTAAACCTGCTGACTCTTGAGTACTTTTTACAGAACAGCATCTGTTCTAATTATCAAAAATCACAATATGGTGCTATTTGAAATAGTCTACATAGTTGGTAGTTGGAACATCTATAATGAAATGGTTTTGTTTACTCAAGAAAAATGTAAAAGAAAATTAAGCTTAGTAATCAGTAAAGCCGTGTGTGTGTGTGTGTGTGTGTGTGTGTGTGTGTGTGTGTGTGTGTTTGAGGAGAGATTGCATATATTTTTAAATATACTCTGTCCGCAGATCCTTACCAGGCAAACTTCCCTCTGTCAGAATGGATGATTGATTGACAAACAGTTTGGATGCCTGGCCACCAACCTGATGGGAGAGAGTCATCCACTTGCTCAATCTCTCCCTGCATCAGTGGTTAACTTGCTAGCTGACTGGTTGGCTAGCTGCATGGATGACTAGTTGACTAGCAAAGTGTTGGGGACAAGAAGTTGCAAACTGCCTAATGCACTGCCAGATGTGGTTGGATGATTGTCTGATTGACAGTTGACCTGACTAACTTAATAATATGCAAGATGGTGTTTTAAGGTGTTTCGGCTGTAGACTTGCACTTACTCAGTCAGATACTGCTGGATTATGCAGAAATCTCAGGCACATTTGTGTTGCCTGGGACTATGTGAAATTCACAATGCCATTTCAGAAATCTTTATACACCTGAGAAACACAAACTCCTAAATGTTTAACCTTCCACAATCAGAGATCATTGGGGAAGAATATGGGGCTCTGCCTATGACTAGATTGATGTGACATGATAAAAGTAATAATCACTCAAGAATTTGCTGCAATCTGGAGGAGTACAGTCTCATGTGCGAGCGTGAAGATGAGCACCTGTTATTTATTTTGTAGAGGTTAGGAACTTCCTTATTCTTGCCCTTGTTAGAGGAATGGGCAATTAATTTTTCTATGATGACCCAGATTCACATAATCAGACCCCAGTGGTTCACTCAGGTAGTGAATCTTATACAAAATTGGTAAAGAAAAGCAAATTTGCCAGCATCCATCCTTCCGTTAGAAAACTAATCTTCTTCTTCCCATATATGAATGAGATTATCTATCACAGTTCCTTGCCTATCTACCAACTAATAATTTTGTCCCAAGCTCTCTTTTCAAAGACTTGGAAGACAGATATAATAATAAACCTTATGCCATGTTCTTAGTGAGCAATTCTCTAATTTGGTGTGAAATTTTTGGAGGCTCTCTAACTAGACAAAAGAATCCAGCTATTAAATAATTAAATCACTTTGCCCCATTGTTGCCGCCTGAAGTGATGGCCGCTTGGAGCAACGAAGCCGCGGGAAGAAGTTCAGAGGCGAACTGGAAACAAACAGCCTTTTTATTCTGATAACTTTTCTCTCTGGCTCTAACAACGACTTTAACACACACCACACACATCACCAAACAACCAACACACCAAATGGCCCAGACCCGATCTGCAATCTCGCTCAATTCTCTCGAGATCCCAGGCCAAGTCCCGCGAGATCCCGGGCCAAGTCCTGTGAGACTACGGAAGGCGGCAATGCCCAAACATCTCCATGGCCCTTAGTCAACCGCAATCTTAGCCATCTCCCCAAACAGGGCTCCTGCACCCCATGGTACACACCTGTAATCCCAACAACTCAGGAGGCTGAAACAGGAGGATCACAAATTCAAAACCAACTTCAGCAACTTAGCAAGACCCTGAATTAAAAGAAAAAAAAATTAAAAAGTGTTGATGCAGCTCAGTTTTTAAGCACATCTGAGTTTAATCCCTGGCACATGCGTGCACACACACACACGCACGTAATCAAAGAGTGAAAGAAGAGTGGAAAGGCAAAGATGAAATAGAAGCAAAGGGAGGTAAAGTGAAGTGAGGGCATGAGAGTAGAGAAGTTCCATTTGTCCAAGTTCAAATTTTCTATTTGGACATGGCCAAATGGGACATGGGGCTTCTCCAAGTTGTGATGAAATAAATTTCATCTTATCCCAAGATAGTTTACTGTCTTCTCATTTGTTAAAAAGTAGAAGAAATTTTTGAATAATATGGAAGAATACTTTTAAAATTACATTGATTGTGTGATTCATTGTCTTAATAAACATTTGTTAAACAAGTACAAGATACAGGTAATATGATAGAATATAAATTATATTAATGAGAAGCTGTGTAAGAAATAGAAAAGTATCACTCGTTGAAATAGAAAAATTCATGAAGAACTACAAAAAGCATAAATATCATTACCACAAAATAAAAACCACTAACAAACCACACCAAAAATAGAAAGGATACCCTCAAGATCTTTGACAGGTGTGCATGGATAATGAGAATGTTTGTATCAAAATATTTTCAATGAAGACATATTATTGTTTATTTTTTACTATACCAATCAAATCATTTTCTTTATTCCCTGAACAAATGAAAATCTCTAGAGTTTAATAAACATAACAAAAATCACTGATTTTCCATGTGTACCCTTACTGAACATCTTCTTTTGTCCTTCATCTGCTTGGTATATGTTTTTTACCTATTAAAATCAATCAGAATACCCCTACTTTTTGCTACTTTTTCCTCAAAATTACTCTATGTGTATTCCAGTTTATGTTTGTTCCTTCCTCAGTGTTTCTGAATCACATACTAACATATGCTTCAGAACTTATCATAATTTACCGAGAGAACTGATGTATACATGTTTCTGTGTCCTAAGTATGCAATTCTTTAGGATGGAAGGAATTTGTTTTTCATCCCACATTTTTCAGATTGTTCCAGTTTTAAACTATATTATATGGTCAATAACTGCTATATACAGAATAAAATAATTTAAATAGGATAGTTCAAATGCCAGGCATTTAGCCTCACTCCTTCAGTGACTCCTTTCTTTTACAAATATGGACAAAAGCATATTGAGCAAATAATCAATATCCATGCAATTTTTAATGAGCATTCTTTTGCTTTACTCATGTTTTAGTTTTCTTGAATTTTTCTTCAGAGTTAAAAGATTTCCTGAGAATTAAGTACAAAATGTCCTGACTTTTCTATCATTGTGGACAATTTACAATCCATAACATTGAATTAAGTATCCAGTGATCTCCCAGGTATGAAGGATATAAAATGTAAAAAAAAAAAAAAAAAAAAAAAAAAAAAAAAAAAAAAAAAAAAAAAAAAAAAAAAAAAAAAAAAAAATCATTTTGTGGTGATTATTCTAGAAGATATAATCATCAATTAACCATGATTAAAACTCAATTAACCATGATTAAAACTCTTTTTAAAACTCTTTTTTTAAAAATATAGATTTTTTTTAGTTGTAGTTGAACACACAGTATCTTTATTTATTTTGATGTGGTGCTGAAGATCAAACCTAGTGCCTCACACAAGCACTTTACCACTGAGCAACAGCCCCAGACCAAGCTCTTTGTTTTTAACCTGGGGATTTAACCCAGGACCTGGTGAGCATGTGATTTGACTCCGAGTTATTCTCTCGGGATAAATAGAACATATTTATAACTAAGTTGTTATTTTTAAAACATGAGGACTGAACCAGGTCAAGTATTTTATACGGTGTATCCCAGTTTCTACGGATTAAATGAAGATGTTCCAAATTCATGGTAAGTTACTCACATCAATGACTTTAATGATGCCAAAAGCCACTGTGGCAAATACATTCTGCTAATCACCCCAAGATGTTTTCCCATGCTAATACTAGTTTGCACATCATTTCTGGACTCTACCATGCAAATAATTTCGAGGTAAAGTTCCAACTGGTTTTACAGTAAGCTTACTTTTCCTTTTTAGTCTCTCATTGTTCCTTCATAAGTGGAATATTTCTTCTAAGCCTATGTCAACCTGATAAAGCAGTGGAAAGTAAGTATACTGGACCTGATGCCCAGATTTAAACCCCAGACTTGTTAGTTGTTAGTTAAAAGAGCTTAACCCATTACATAGCTTCCCTGAGACTCAGTTTTTAAAAATTATTTATTTATTTTAATTTGTTATACATGCTTGCAGAGTACAATTCATTTTGTATTAAAATATAAAAAGTGGTTTTTCAAGTCACTGGTTTTACAGTAATTATTTTCACACCATTTGTGTTTTTATATATGCACTCAGTGGATTCATGTCTAACTCATTCTGTCATTATTCCTATCCCCTTGCCCCCTCCTGTTCCCTCCCTCCCCTTTGTTCTATTTAACATTCGTTCATTCCTCTCATACCCCCTCCCTTGCCATTATAATTCAGTATCAACATATAAAAGAAATCATTCCACCTTTTTTTTTTTTTGATTGATTAACTTCACTTAGCATTATTTTCTCCAACTCCATCAATTGACCTGCAAATGCCATGATTTTATTCTCTTTTAGTGCTGAGTAATGTTCCATTGTGTATATATAGGGGTTATTTCCACAATCTAGCTATTGTGAATTGTGCAGCTATAAACATTGACATGGCTATGTCCCTGTAGTAAGCTGTTTTTAAGTCTTTTGGGTATAGACTGAGGAGTTGGATAGCTGGGTCAAATGGTGGTTCCATTCCAAGTTTTCCTAGGAATCTCCATACTGCTTTCCAGATTGGCTGCACCAATTTGCAGCCCCACTAGCAATGTATGAATGTGCCCTTTGCTCCACAATCTCGCCAGCATTTATTGTTGTTTGTGTTTTTGATAGCTGCCATTCTGACTGGAGTAAGTTGTTTTGATTTGCATTTCTCTAATTGCTAGAGATGTTGAACATTTTTTTCATATATTTGTTGATTGATTGTATATCATCTTTTGAGAAGTGTCTGTTCAGTTCCTTAGCCCATTTATTGATTGGGTTGTTTGGTTTTTTTGGTGTCAAGGTTTTTCAGAGCTTTATATCTTTTTGAAGTTAATGTTCTGTCTGATGTGCTTGTGGTAAAGATTTGCTCCCGTTCTATCAGTTCTCTGTTTACCTCACTGATTTTTTCTTTTGCTGAGAAGAAGATTTTTAGTTTGAATCCATCCCATTTATTAATTCTTGGTTTTAATTATTGTGCTATAGGGGTCTTATTGAGGAAGTTGGGGCCTAATCCAACATGATGGAGATTTGGGCCTACTTTTTCTTCTATTAGGTGCAATGTCTCTGGTTTAATTCCTAGGTCCTTGATCTACTTTGATTTTTGTGCATGGAGAGAGATGGAGGTTTAATTTCATTTTATTACATGAGGATTTCCAGTTTTCCCAACACCATTTGTTGAAGAGGCTGTCTTTTCTCCAATGAACATTTTTGGCACCTTTGTCTAATATAAGATAACTATTAGTGTATGGGTTAGTCTCTGTGTCTTCTATTCTGTACCATTGGTCAACTGGTCTATTTTGGTGCCAATACCATGCTGTTTTTGTTACTATTGCTTTGTAATACAATTTAAGGTCTGGAACAGTAATGCCACCAGCTTCACTCTTCTTGCTAAGAATTGCTTTGGCTATTCTGGGTCTCTTATTTTTCCAGATGAATTTCATGGTTGCTTTTTCTATTTCTATGAGGAATGATATTGGGATTTTGATTGGTATTGCATTGAAACTGTATAGTGCTTTTGAGAGAATGGTCATTTTGACAATATTAATTCTACCTATCCATAAGCAAGGTAGATCTGTCCATCTTCTAAGTTCTTTTTAATTTCTTTCTTTAGTGTGCTGTATTTTTTATTGCATAGGTCTTTCATTTCTTTTGTTAAGTTGATTCCCAAGTATTTTTTTTTTTTTTTGACATTATAGTAAATGGGGTGGATTTCCTAGTTTCTCTTTCTGAGGATTTGTCGCTAGTGTGCAGAAATGCCTTTGATTTATGGGTATTGATTTTATATCCAGCCACTTTGCTGAATTCATTTATTATTTCTAGAAGATTTCTGGTGGAATTTTTGGATCTTCTATGTAAAGAATCATATAGTCTGCAAATAGTGATAATTTGAGTTCTTCTTTTCCTATCTGTATCCCTTTTATTTCTTTCGTCTAATTGCACTAGCTAGAGTTTCAAGAACTATACTAAATAGAAGTGATGAAAGAGGCCATTCCTGTCTTGTCCCAGTTTTTAGAGGGAATGTTTTCAATTTTTCTCCATTTAGGATGATGTTGGCCTGGGGCTTAGCATAGATGGCCTTTACAATGTTGAGGTATGTTCCTGTTATCTCTATTTTTTCTAGCGTTTTGAACATAAAGGGGTGCTGTATCTTGTCAAATGCTTTCTCTGCGTCAATTGAGATGATCATAAAGTGGGATAATAGATAAGATTCCATAGACTTTTTCAGAGAATAAAATAGTATGCATGTATGTGTGTGTAGATAGATAACATTTAGATAGATTCATAGATTTTATCTTAAAACGTCTCCCTTTCTTGCGGCTCCCTCTCCTTCTATCTGTGCGTGTGCACGTGCACACACACACCACCACACACACACACACAGAACAACTCCTGTGCCTGAGTAATTATTGTATCTCATTTTCTTTCTATTTACAATTACAATAATTCCTATTTTATCTTCAGTAAGGAGAAACTAGAGCTGGAAGAAAAGAGGCTACAATTCTGGGGAATAGAAATGAATGAAAAGAATAATAAGGCAGAGAAAGAAAAGAGCCAAGGTATCATTGCACAGTCTTCTGAGACTCTGTTTAAGAACTCTATCTTAGACAGTCTTTCTAGGTTAAGGCCAGATAAGGAATACATGAGCCCACACATCCCTCATGTGTCAAACCTGAAGTCCAAGTGACATTATCTTCCTTGTACTTCTGAGTTGTGTTTATTTGGGCACCAAGGGAGTTTCCACTCAGCATTAAGGTGTATTTCTAAGACTAGAAGAAAAGAGGTGTGCTTCCTGTGCAAAGAGGGGAAAAAGTGTGTTAATGCAAAAGATGCAACAAAAGCATAACCAGAGTATCAGAAGAAATAAAAAGAGAGAAAACAGAACAAAGAAATATTAGAAGTAATTGTGACAGAGAAGGTTCCAACATTGATCAAATCACCAAACCACAGATCCAAGAAAGCTCACAGATCATAAAGCAGAATAAATATCAAAACAAACAAAACAGAAGCCACAACTGGGTGTATCATATTTAAAATGTAGAAAAACAAAGACTAGAAATTCTTGAATGAAGTTAGAGCATGGGTTGAAGGACACCCTACCCAGAGAGGAACAGGGGCAAGTATTACAATGACTTCTATTCAGAAACACACAAGCAACAACATGGTGAGTGGCATTTTATATTCTTGACAGGAAACAAAACAAAACAAAAAACTAACTTAGAATTTATAGCCAGAGAAATTGTCCTTCAAATATTACAGAGAAATGAAACAATCTCAGACAAAACAGGTTGAAAATCAAGGGCAGATTCGACCTGAGTAGTCCTACCAATTGATTTCATCTGGTTGACATTTGCAGAACAATCTGTCTCACAAGAACAGAACAAAAGTTTTTTCTCAAGTTCACATGGAACCCCCACCAGAACAGACCACAAACTGGGCCATAAATTATACTTATCAAATTTAAAAGACTGGAGATCATTCAAAATATATTCTCAGGCAAAACTGCATTAAACTGTAAATCAGTAACAGAAATATATGTCAAAATTCCCTAAATATTTGCAGGTTAACAACACACTTAAAAATAATACACGGTAAAGTAGGGGATTTATGAGCGATTTTAAAATGCTTTAAGCTACATAATAATACAAGTTATCAAAATTTGTGGCATATAGTAAAAAACAATACTTGGGGAAATTTTATAGCATTAAATTAATAAATAAAGAGGAAAAATAAGTAAATACCAACAATCTAAGTTTCTATATCAGAAAACTAAAGAAAAAAGAGAAGTATTTAAGTCTAAATAAGCGGAAGAAAGGGAATGATAAATATGAAAGCAGTATTTGAGAGAACTAAAGTGAAAGCAAATGAAATAAGAAGCTAATTATTTAAAAGATTGATAAAGTTCATAAACCTGAAATAAGGTTAATCAAGAAAAAAAAAGAAATTTCGGTTATCCATATCAAAATTAAATTAGAAGTCATTATTATCAAACCCAGGGAAATTAAAAAGTTGAAATACCATGAACAACTCTTTCCTCAAAAATTTGATAATTTCAATAAAATTAACATTGGTTTTGAAAGCTACAAACTATCAAAATTTACTCAAAGGAAAACAGAAAACTTACAAATACCTATATGTATTAAAACAACAAATAATTAATATCCATCTAAAAAGGAAATCACCATTCCCAAGCAATTTTACTTGTGAATTCTACAACACATAATGGGAAAATAATGCTATTTCTCTGATTTATGTCAGAAATTAAAAGCAAAAGCTTTTATCTTAATCATTCTATGAGGCCAGGCATATACAAATACCAAAACAAATTGCCACAGAGAAAAATTGCAAAGGTATCACGGGGAAGACAAACTTCTGTGATTGAAATCTCTCATGAACTAGACCCCAAAATTCTCCAGAACATATTAATAAATTGAAACTAAAAATAAACAGAATTTTACACAAAAGCCAAGTCAGGTTTATCCCAGGAATCCTGATTTTCTTGATGTTCAAAGGTCAATTTACTTAATGTGTAAACTAAAGAAGAAAAAAATCATATATGACCAGAAAAGGCATGTGACAAAATTCAACAAGCATGTCTGATTTAAAAAGAGGTCTCGTTTAATTCATAATAAAGGGAAAATTCAGAACATGATAAAGAACATCTACAAATAACGTGAAATTTGACTTGAAAACCTAGATGCTTCATTCTTGCATTCCTCTCAGAACTTTAAATAGAACAAAGAGGGAGAGGGGAGGGGAGAGGGAAAGGGGATAAGAATAATGACAGAATGAATTAGACATCAATACCTTAAGTACATGTATAAAAACACAAATGGTATGAAAATACTTTATGTAAAACCAGTGACTTGAAAATTGTGCTCTTTATATGTAATACAAAATGAATTTCACTCTGCAAGCATGTATAACAAATTAGAATACACACACACACACACACACACACACACACACATAAATTCATAAACCCTAGATGCTATCCTTAAAGATTATAAGCAAAAGAAAATAACTCTGCATATCACTATTATTCAAAAACTTACTGGACACACACACACACACACACACACACACATAAATTTATAAACCCTAGATGCTATCCTTGAAGATTATAAGCAAAAGAAAATAACTCTGCATATCACTATTATTCAAAAACTTACTGGAGATTCTAGCTGATGTAAAAGGACAAGAAAAGGAAAGAGAATGTATGTGGATGGAAAAGATATAAATGAAATGTGTTTATTTATGGATTATATTACTGTCAAAGAGGTATAGGAGTCAATTGAGAGAAACTTCCAGTGAATGAAGATGAAAATATTTGAGCAACAAAATAAAGAAAATATACCGCATTATAACACAAACATAAAATGAAGATCTTGAGGCCATAATTGTATAAAAATGGTTCTACAAATAACAAGGCATAATAGAAAAAAGCCCTTGGCTGAATTCCAAATAATTTCAAATAATTTAAGTATTTTAAAAAGAAGAATCAGACCATAATCACCACTCCTCAAATAAGGGATGTATGTATAGTAACTTTTTTTTTCCCCCAGACAAAACTGTGTAGAAAAGGAGAACAAAAGAGAATAACTTTATAATAAAATAACTTGATAAATCTTTTCCCAATCCAGGTAATTACAGTCAACATGAACAGTGAAAAGTCATATTAATTATGTGCTTCTCTTATGTAAGGTGATGTAAATGGCATTTGCTCATCTCTTTCGTTTTCCTCCAAAAAAATTTCCTCTCCAGCCTAATCACTGGAAAATCATGAGACAATCACACCAATTGAAAGACATTATACAAAAATACTTGTTTGACAATCTCTGAAAAATGTCAAGATCTTCAAAAACAAAATGAGAAAAACTTTCAAAACTAAAAAGGGTCAAAGAAGATGTGACTATTAAAGATAATGTGGTATTCTGAAATGAACATTAGGAAATAATAAAAATCCAGATGAGATATGAACTTCGCTATATAATAATGTATCTATATAAGTTATGGTTTAGATATGAGTTGTCCCCTAAAGCTCATGTGCTAAACAATACAAGAAGGATCAGAGGTGAAATGATTGTGTCATGAGAGCATTAACCTAATCAGTTTGTTCATCTACTTATAAATAGGGATTAACTGAATAGTGACTATAAACAGATGGAGTGGCACTAGAGGTCCAAGGAAAAGTTCCCTTAAGGTTTATATTTTGTCTGTGGTGAAGGGAATTTTTTCTCTCTGCTTCCTGGTTTCATGTCCTGAGCTGCTTTCCTCTACCACACCATTTTGCCATGATGTTCTGCCTCCTCTTTGACCCAGATCAGAGAAGTTGACCATCTATGGGCTACGATCTCTGAAACCATGAGCCCTCAAATGAACTTTTCCTCCTTGATTGCTCTAGTGAAGTCTTTTGGTCAGCAATGAAAAAGTTGACTAAAACTATCAGTTTACTATTGTCACTAATGTGCAGTGGGAAGTAAAGTTTTAAAAAAACAAGAGAAAATGAATGTGCTGTATAGACTCTCAGTACTATGCTCACAATAATTTTGCAGTTCTAACATAGTTGTAAAATTCTGTCTGAGTATCAATTTGTCTATCTATCTATGTATTGAAGAAGTGTGAGGGAGTGACCAAGTAAATGTGTAAGGTGCAATTTGGGGAACAGGGATGGATATGTCAAACAAATTGTTCAGAAGCATTTTGGTGCAAAAACATTGCTAGTAAATATTTGGTAAACCCAGACAGGAGAGCCTGAGAAATTATGTGATAAAAAATGAGTCCAAAGATGCAAGGAAAGGCCATTTCATTAAGGACTTTATAACCCCTATTTTAAGAGACTTTAGAATAATAGAAATTTTTCATTGAGTTGAAAGCTAATAAACAACTTGATCAGATTTTTATATTGAAAGAAGAATTCTGTTGTAATGGACCTGAGGTAGATGGAAAGTAGGAGGGAGATGGTGTTAGAATCCAAAGCCATTTTTTCCATTGCTCTTCCTGCCATGTCATTAGTGATGAATACATCTATCCATTTTTCTCTTTATACCCATTCTACCATAAGGTTTATGTATGGGGTGAGGTAGATGGAAAGTAGGAGGGAGATGGTGTTTATTCATGGAATCCCAGGAGATATCATTTCTCTTATAGCACCAAGCAGATTTGAAAGTTAACTGTTATATATATATATGTATATATATATGTATATATGTATATATATATATGTATATATATATGTATATATATATATATATATATAACTTTTCCCCCAGAGAAATTAACCACTATTTGTACCAGGTGTCCTAAGTGACAAGAAAGTCATTTTAAATTTTAACACACGTTTATATTTAATCTTCCTAGTGACCTTATAAAACAAATATTAAATTCCCCATTTTAAGATAAAGAAACCAGTGTATGATTATATAAATAAGTGGCTAAGAACTGAAAGGGTTGAGTGCCATGGAACTTTGATTTAAGACTGCATTTTCACAACTTTGAATCATGTTATTTTTCAAAACATCACATTCCTTCCCAGTATTAAAAGCACTCAGAATTATGATTAGGACAGGATATTCATGGAAAGCAATTGAGCCATATTAATTTTTTTTCAATTAGATGTATTTATGAGGGTGGCTGAATAAGGAGGACTAGTGAATAAAGTCTTTTTCCATGTCTTAAATGATAGTTTCTCAAGGCTTGTTCTTCAAAGGGTGTGAGTCATTTCTACCTGACTGGTTCTTGGCGGAAGGAATGAAAGAGCTTCCTGATGATACAGTTTGAGAGTTGCTGCATAAATCAGACGGCATGAATGATCCCATTATCTGGTCATGGATCCCTGCCTGTGAGGAGCTTTTCTAAAGGTAAATCCACAAATGCATCAACGTAGGGAGCACCTTCTAAAAGTCAATGCCTGGTTCCAATATACGATGATGGGATGCGTGCAGTGACACAGGACAGATTGGACTCCTCTGTGGTGCAAATTTATCACTTCAGATGTGACTTCTCCATGGTCTGATATCAATGTGACATGAAAATGTTGCATGGCAGGTAGGAATGAAAAGTCCAAGCAATATTAGGAGGAATATGCAGATTCTCAGCTGGCAAAAAACATACCAGCTCAGGTCTCTGGGCCAGTAAAATAAAGCAGAGCACCATGTGGTGGACGTAAGTATTAACATTTCATGGGATAGATTCCTTCCATCTAGCATGGGCCATAGATTTAACAATTTTAATAATGCAACTTAACATAATTCAGAGAATGTATTTATTTTTATCATGAAGATGTGAACTCCACAATCTGACTTATACAGTTTGAATAGACTAAACTAGGACCAGTATGTGAATTACTGACGTCAAAATCGAGGTATTAGCTAAATTTTGATGTGGCACATGATAACCCAGGTATTATGCTAAATGCTTTATAGGAGTTATATTATTCAAGAAAAAAATACAGCTTCCCCAAATGGGTATATTAGTGATATGCCTTCAACTGATGAAACATGAACAGTTAATTTAGTATGTGTCCACTTAAGTCGGATCAGAGTTAAATTACTTTCATTCCAGAGTCCATAATTAAAACTTGGCAACCACATCCATTGATGGCCTTTTGTATGCCAATGACTAAATATAATGTCTTTTATTTAGAATATTTTTAATACTTCACAAGTTTTTGTACATTTGAATCATAGTCCTCTATCAATTGACAGAGTATTGTTCCTGATGAATGATTAACAAATCTGATATGGTACATTATTAATATGCTGATCCAAATTGAACCAACTCAAAATGTATAAGCCAAATTGTGATCACATTTCCATGATAAAAATAATTACATTCTCTGAAATGTTAAGAGGTCCATATGGCACTTATTAGTAAGTGGTATAGGTGGGTATTCAGTATTATCTCAAAGTTGAGGCCTTTTCTATCAGTTTAACAGTAAATAAGAAAAGGCTGTTACCTGCTGGATGTGTGATAAAACATGCTTATGCTACTTTTTTCTGTCCTATTGTATTTGTGTTTTCAAGTGGGAAAAATTTATTTTTTGTTTTAGTTTCAATATATACACAATGTCTTCCATCTTCAGATGATCGCCATTAATTGAATGAATGAATGAACATGTAGTAGACATGGCATAAGGCAACAATTGAGCAGGTTTGATTTACTCTAGAGACTCATGAATCTGTCTCCTGAAGAGTGGGTAGTGGGATTCAGGGTGCTTCTCCGCTTCATACAGCAATGTAACAGTTGAGTGACCTAGAACACAAGGTATACGTTGGTCAAGTTCACACTAGTTGTTTATTCAACTCGTATAAGTAAGGATCATACTTCATTTATGGAATTACCAATTTCTTTCACTCTATGTGTACCGCTAGCATGACTGAAAACATGTCTGACTTTTTATGAGTTATTTTAGGGTTTTCAAAGTCATTCAGCTATATCCTGAGTCTGATTTCAGTGACTTAGTTTCCCAGTAGTTTGTGAATCTTCTGAAAAGTAGCCTACTGTCAAAACTATTTATTTTTGTTGTTGTTAGAATTATTTTGAAATTAAATATGCCTTATTTTCTAAAGTCTTTTAATCTGTGTTTAGCATAAAATGTGGGCATGTAAGCTTTATAAAAATTAAAATAAAATATGAGCACATAGATTTATTTTTTTAGGTAATATTAGGACTTACGTGGTCTACGTGTATTTGCAGATGGTGATGTCTAACAGTGTGAAACTTTGGGATTTTTGAGTTAAGTTCAAATTTGTCATTAGAAATTATAACCTTGGGGAAGTTATTTACATCCTCTTTGTCTCATCTTCCTTTATGAAAAAAACAAACCATATTTCATTGTAGCATCTAAATCAAAGGGTAAACATGGTACTACATGTAAAGTAGTTAAAATTGTGCCTAGCTCAGAGTAAGTACTCAAAAAATGTTAACTGTTTTACTAGCCCTATCACAAATAGCTAACAAGTGAGTTTTTTTTTTTGGCCAAGACTAATCCAGTACATAAAATTTTCACACTTGCTTAGATCAAGTATACATTTAAATTGATAATGCCTGGATTAAGCTGGAGTGATTTGTTTTATTTTATCAAGCTGCACAAACCTTGATTAATCTTATTCTTTAATCTACACTTAATCAGGACATTATGAATACATATATTCTTAATCGTCTTCTTTCTTCAAATCAAATCATTCTTCCCTAACATAGGAAACTACTCTGTAAATTTTTGAACTTTTTATTTTGGAACATTTTTATACTTACAGATAAATTTGAAAAAAATACAACAATGATCCTATTCAAACTTTATCCAATTGCTCCTATTGTTAAACTCTTAAATAGACATATGAAAACTATCAAAACTATATTAAAAACTAGAAAAATATTACTAAGTAGTTACAGATTTTGACAGTTTTTCCACAAATCTCACTTTTCTGTTCTAAGATACAATCTGAGAGTCTTGATTTCCTTTATTGGAAAATGATATTTAGAAAACAGTGTCTAGACATAGGTGTGCTTATTGTTACTGGGTTCTCATTAATTCTAGACTTTCTCTTTCCTTTAGGATTGGTCATATATACATGTAAAATCACACATGTATATACATTCTCTACATTCTTTATTTAGAATGTATTTAAGTTACAAAAAAATGATTTCTTAGAACATACATGATATATATGTATATGTATATATATAATATATATTTCTGTATATAGACAAACAATTATACAAGGTTGTAATGGATTTCTAAAGACCAAACAGTATTTCTTATAGTTTTTTTTCATTAAACACTGAATTTTTATTGTACATATATGACTGTATGTAAGTAAAATGGACAAATAATTTATTAATTTAATTTTTAAAACCTGAAATTACACTGCAACAAAGTATTTCATTGCTGAGTGTTTGCTAACAGCTTGGTCTTGCAGGGCAGATATACTGTGCATCATTAGTATATTTAAATTCAATATGTGCAAGTTCAACATGATGCTTCATATATACACTTCATAGTGCATGTATGTTTTCTCCTAATTTCATAAATTATTTTCAAATGGTTTCTATCTCTAATATGTCTAAGATGTGTTTTATTTTTAAAAAGGTATCATAAATATATCAAATCTACATAGTATTAAAGAAAAATTTCATTTTAGAGAGAAATATCCATACTAAAATTCTACTTCATATACTTCTAGAAAAATTCCTTTGGACTATACTTATACCTGAATGTATATGGCCATTTGTGATATAATATAGGAAGGGTGATATATCCAGGGGTATATTTTTTTTTTTCCTGAAGGAATACTCATGGCCATTGCTCTTCAAAATATCCACACTGGATTGCAATTCAATCAGAAGCAGAGGATTTCCAATCTCTCTCTCTCTCTCTCTCTCTCTCTCTCTCTCTGGTATGCGGTTTTGCTAGGTTGCCTAGGCTGCCCTTAAACTCAAAGCCCTCTTTACCCAGCTTTCTGAATAGCTGTGATTACAGGCATGTTACAGGCATGCACCCCTGCACAAGCTTTCACTTCTCAAGAATTATCTAGTAGCTGGGTGTGATGGCACACACCTGTAATCCTAGTGGCTAAAGAAGCTGAGATAGGAAAACTGCAAGTTTAAAGCCAGCCTCAGCAACTTAGCAAGTTCCTAGGTCACTTAGTAAGACCCTGATTCAAAATAAAAAAAATAAATAAAAAGGGCTAGAGATGTGGGGATGTGGCTCAGTGTCTCAGTGCACCTGGGTTCAATCCCTAGTACCCGCCCAAAAAAAAAGATTAAAAAAAAAAAAGAAGATATTATCTGGATTTCTATTCTACCAAAGTGGCAACGCAATGTGTAATCCACCTTTGTTCTGCAACTTTTTTACTTCCTTGATTGTACTTATTTTTCATATACTTGTCATACATTTATATTCCCTTATGTGACTTGCCTATTCTTATAATATACCTATTTTTCTTGATTTCCTGTCACTTTCTTGATTTGCAGGAAAACCTTGCAAACTTTCTGTTATTAATCATTTGTAGTTTTAAATTTTTCAAATAACTTGTCCCAACTTGTCACTTGTCTGTTACATTTGTCTGTTCTCACTTTTTGAATATATATCCTTAATTTCAATGAAGTCTAGTCCATCATGTTTTTTCTTTATATAGTTTGTGTTTTCCAGGAATTGATATAAGAAATTCTATCTCAATGAACAATGGTATTCTTTTATTTCCCCTACCACCTTTATTATTAAATTTCACATTTAAATGTGTAAACATTTTAAGGCTTAATTCCGTGTGATAAGATGTACTTATGTTCTTATTTTCCATGTTTCCATGTGATGAGGGTTTTCTCAACATACACTATCCAGGTATTTTCCACATAAGTTCAGATGTCATATATCTATCATAAACGAAGTTTCTACATATAGAAATATCCTTTCTGGGTTTGTTCCATTTATTTATCTTGTTAGCAAAAGTAATACTTTAAATATCTTTGAAAATGTTTTAAATAAAAATTTTCACAACTTCTTTGATCTCTCATGAGATTTCTCCCTACATAAATTTCCCTACATAGATTTTACAGAGAAATGGTGCTAAGATTTCATGAGACTTCCAAATATTTATACTATTATTTGAGAAAGTTTAAGTGGTAACTTTATAACATTAAGTAATCACTTTCATCAATACCTATGTACTTTTTTCATTAAGTTCATTTTTGCTTATTTTGTTATTCAATCATTCCATTTCTCTCAGTCTTATTAATGTTTCAATATTACTTATCATAACATCTCCAAATTATATTTTTTACACATCATACTCCTAAATTGATAAATGACATCATAGCCACAATCAGTTGAAAGACAAATATTATGTTCGTCCAGGAGACTAGAGTTCCCATAATTCTTTCTTTAAATGATAATGTGACTTTGGAAAAGGAATTGTAAATATCTATATGTTAATGTTCTTCTGTACATAGCAGGTTAACAAAATATTTATCAGATTCAAATTAAAATATGTACTATACAGCACATAGTAAACTCTCACCAGTGCCTAGAAATAAATAATCATATTAACAATTAAGTTTTATTCTTTATTTTTTTATTTATGAGGGAATAACAATTTACTATCAGGTTTTTTTTATCTACCTAAACATTGGCATTGATGATATCACACATATCGGTACACTTTAAGTTCACTGTGACAACACTGTTGTCACTGATTACTTTTAATGGGAACAACTGATTCTAGAAGGTGATGTATTTACAATAGTGGTTAGTATTTTTAGGGAGTTTTAATGTATCTGTCTTAAGGGGATTACATGAAAGATCTTCATCAAAATTAACAAGTGTCCCTTGCATTAGATACAAATGTTACTACTGTCTTATAGATGATTAATCTTTGCTTCAGCAATTTTCATTAAAGTACCCAATTTCACATAGCTTGATCTGAGATTTAAACTCAGTTCTCCTTAAATCCAGAGCTCTGGTGCTTCAATACTATGCAAAACTATTAGACAAGATTAAACAAGTGAATTTCCCTGCTGTTGCAATTATTGTGGAATAAAAGGGCATTTATACAAAATTTTCAACAATTAGTGTGAAAGAAGGCACATTTGTAGTTCAATCTCAGGCAGCAGACCATCAGGTAAGGAAACTTCCTATTGACAGAGGGTTCTGTTTAACAGAAGATTTTCCATTCTTTTTTGTTTTGTTTTGTTTTGTTTTGTTTTGTTTTGTTTTGTTTTGTTTTGTTTTGTTCTGTTTAAGAGTCTTAGCTTGCTATTACAATTCTCTTCAGAAACTAAAGGAGAAACAGACTGTAGACTGTAGAAGGGAATTTGTTTATGGTAAAGCATTCTGCGGTGCTGTCAGCTCAGCAGCATGAGTTGAAGAACTGACTGAGTGGGAATTTAATGCTAACACCTAGGGACTCATTGACCAGACACGGGTTTTGTCAGGCAAACATATGCAGCCTCTGGGAGAATGCATGTACTTTAGCAAGAACTTTTTAGAGTCATAGTTTGAAACTTTCACGGGTCTAAAAGTGTCTTATTGCCTTCTCTTGTATAACACTGACGGCAGACATAATTCATTCAACCTGCTGCTGCACTCATTCATGATTTGTGGTACATTTGGTCATAAACTTCCTGACATACTTTTTATTAGATTTAATATAAATTACTCACTAAAGATTACACTCAGATGTAAAACGGTAAGCATATTTTGGTCAAGATGCCCATTTATCCTATTTACTTTCGGTTCTGGTGTTTAGTACATTATTTTCTCCTTCCTGCTCAGAATTATTTTGCCAATGAATTTTACATTGTGCTATATGACTACATGTGTCTTAAACACAGAGACCAAGTCGGCATCATGCATGAACAATAGCCAGAAGGAATTCAATAGGTGTTCCATGGAATGTAGAAAACACATCAGTCTTGAATGAGAGCAACATAAGTTTTAGATTTGACTCAGCCCTAAGTAGATACAATAGAGATGGGTGCCACTTTTCCTCTCTCTGTATATTAATTACTCCTTCCCACTCTTTCCTCTCCAGTGTAATAGAGACACTATTTGACATCACAATTCCCTTTAAAAAGTCAAGAAAAGTGCTCCGTGATCCATCTGAATACCCCCAACACTCTCAGATGCCCATGCATTCTGAAACTCTCATATTCTGGCTATGAACGAATCCTACTTCCTAATTCATTTGAATTTTTATTATTGACTTTGTATCTGGACACTTTCCCTTTATCTCCATCTTGGAATTTATCTAATGGTAAAACAAATAATTTCTTAATTTCCACCATGTAAACAAAGGCGACATAAACAATTATGACAAAGCAAACAGAACTTCTGCCTTGCACAATTGTTTATTATAGTATTAAGTTTGGGAGCAGAATCCTCAAAAACCAAAACACAAAAATAAAAATTATAATAAGAGATTAGCATTTCTTTTTCTTACAAATCAGGAGGAAACACAGAGCATGGACTATCAAGTCATTTGCCTAGTTAATTGCCTTTTCCCTTCTAATCTCTCTTCCCACCTCAGTTGTTTTCTCTTCTTTCCTTTGTCTTATTCCTCACCTGAAGATCTCATTTGTGTTGCTCTATTCCTCTCCCTTTTTTCCCTACAGCATTAATTACTTCCAACAAAACACACTATTTGTTCAATTATTTATTAGGTATATAGTTGTTCTATCTTCAGTCCACATCCTTAGTAAAATTTAAACTACAAGAGGACAATGAGTTCCATCTTTGCACTTCACTGATGGAACCAAGCACCTATCAGAGTCTTTCACACATAACAGGCATTCAATAAAAGTTAGTTCAATGAATGAAGAAATAGATTGCTGTGGGGAGACTCTAAATACTCCTTCTTTTATGCAGAGAAACTGAGAACATGTCAACATACTTCATTAAAGCTGAAAGACCTCTCTTTTCTTTTTCTGTCCTCTCTCTTTCTCTCTCTCCCTCTTCCTCTCTCCCTCGCTCTCTTTCTCTCTTTCCCTGCAACAGAAGTTACCATTCTTAAAATGCAGTTGTGTTTTGGATAACTTTGTCTCTTTTGGGGGACAGGGCTTTTCTTTGTAGTGTCATCCCTGATCAATGATTTTCTTTTCAAGAGACAGACACAAATTGTAGGTGTGGTTGGTTTTTATTTACATATTGCCACAATTTCTGCAAAAGCCCTTTTCCTGATGAGTAAGCACTTCCTAACCTATGCACTCATAACAATTGGTTTCTTGACTCTTATTTTGTTTCTTCAATCTCACCGGAGGTGTTGAACTCTTAAAGCTAAGAGCTGATATTTAAGAGCACAAATATGGAGGGAATTCTACACATTTGATCATTTATGCAAAGCCGATTTCCAGCAAGAACCTTGCTGTACACACACAACAGCACTGGACAGCCTAATCCACTATTCATTACACTTCAATTATGTCACTAGAAAATTTCCAAAATCAACCTTTCCTACCATCACACAACTGTAGGGATTAATATTATTGTGTTTCTTGTATTTTTAAAGTCTCTGTTTCCAAAGATTGTATAATGTTTAAGGTCATGGATTTTAATAATTAGAGAAAAGTAAATTCAAATTCCCTGTATGAATCTTTGTTTAAAATTCTATGTCAAACTAGGTATATCACCTATCTGCTCAGAGTTCCGTATGTAATATGTAATATAGGGCTAGTGATGCTGTTTTATTATGGGGATTTGTGAGAAGTACAGATGACACATGTAAAGTTCTTAGCAAATCACCTGACATAGTAAAGCCTCATTAAATAAAAGCTACTATTTTCATAAATATGTATTAACAATTTTGCATACTCATTTTCCTACCAAGGACACATGAATTTTACTTTTAATTTTATCATCATTTAAAATACAAATCTGCTCTTTTGCAGCAAATATATGTGTATGCACATACACACAGTACATAAGAAATATCCAGTTAATAACCAGTGCAAAGGAGGCAGAAGGTTACAATGTTGGCCTTTTTTGACAAGATTTAAAATTTTAGACAATCCATTTGAATATAACAAGAGAACATGGAAATAATTTTGCCAATTTTTATGGTGAAATCATTGATGTTTAATGTGGCAAAGCACTAATACCACAGGATAGAACGTAAAGAATTATGATGAATGGTTCTCACTTCAAGATGATTCAGAGATCTGAGTTACATTTTCAGCAAAGCTGCTTGCTGATGGATACATGACTTTAATATATTCTCCTCTCTCTCATCAAACTCCTATCATGTATTAGCCCATCTATTTATGGGTCTGCTTCCTGACTTCATTCTACTTCAAGCTTTCAGTGTATCAGAGTGGTAAGTAAAGCAGAATCTGGTGTCACATGACCTTGAATCTCGTCCTTGGTAAACCGTTATTAACATAGTTGTTCATATGGGGAACATTATTTACTCTCATATTTTCCTTAGTTATCCCATTTACACACTGACCAAGTGTTTTAGGGTTTGTGCAAAAAATAAATGTGTTAGCTTATATAGACCTTTTAGAAGAGGGCCAGCCATATGGAGACTGATGAATGCTATTAGCTATGAATATGGTACATTTTGATATCTGGCACAGTGACTTCACTTCTGCACTATAGCACCATTTCAAAACATTATTGGGCATTTCTATTTTATCTCTAATTCTGCATGAAATGTCGAATATTTATTCAAGTTGCTTCTGAATCTCATTAACACTACTGTGATTTTAATTGGAATTATATTAAATCCATAAATCAATTTGTGAAGAATCAACTTTTATTGCTATTAATTATCCCTGGAATCTACTATGTCTCTCAATTTATTAAAATCTTTTTAAGGTCCCTAAGCAAATTTTATACGTCCTTTATATATGCTGTACATATTTCATGTTATTTTTAATATATGCTCTACTTTTGCAGAAAACTCATCTTCATGATTTCCAACCTGTTCTCGTAGATGTGTAGGGAAACAATTACTTTATATTTATGCATATGTTATTCCCCAAACTTTCTGAATTCTATTTTATTAATATAATTGTTTTCCTGTCGGTTCAGTTATGTCTCCTAAGAAGATTATGATACCATCTACAAATATTGAAACTTGGCTTATTCCTCTATCTTTGTAATCAAATCTTTTTCTTTCCTCATAGCAATTTAGAGTGTTAGAATAATGTAAATTAAAGTATATGTAAGCCATCATTCATTTTACCATGATTCCAATGTAATTATCTGCTTTCATTTTCTCCCATTGAATATAATATAGAATTTCTTTACTTGATGTACTTTAAAAATAACACATTTCTCTAAGACTTGTAGAATAAAAAAGAAGAGATCATAAGGTGTTGCAAATTGTCCAAATCTGCAAAGTCACCTAGACATATAAGCTTATGTATAAACCAATTTTCATACATTGAGGTACTCTTCATTTTGGTATTTTATTCTGAATCAGTATAATACATAATTAATGCTTCTTTGCACATTGCCTATTCTGTCTAAGTTAGTATTTAACACGCTGATGCTAGTTCTACTAATCCTTTCAGAAACACAGAAAGGAGGGCACATTCCATTTTGTGGACTCGGAAGAAATATTTCTGGGATTTCCTAGGTTGTAAAAAGAATGGTCTTTTCTTTTATACAATTATTATAATAAAATGTTTTAGAAAAGTAAGATCTTGGGAATTCTCATGGTCTTCATCGATGTGTTAGTCAATGTATTGTCACTGTGACCGACTACCTGATATCATTTAAAGGAAGAAAAGTTTGTTTGAGTTCATGGTTTCAGTCCACGGTCACTGACTCCAAGGTAGAAACATGGAGGAAGGGCAGAAAAAGAAGAGGGTGGCCAAGGAAAAGATATCACTGACTAGCGCACACCCCCAGCCACCTACTTCCTTCACCTATTCCTGGCTTCCTACTATTCCCACCACCTCTCAGTAGTTCATGCAGCTGTAAGTGGACTAATCCCTTGATGAGGTCGGAGCCCTCATGATCAAGTCACTTCCCCAAACCACACTCCTGAGCATTACTGCATTGGGGACCAAGCCTTCAAAATAGGAATTTATGGGAGACATTTCATATCCAAACCATAACAGTTGATCAATTAAAAGAACTCAAAAATCTAAAATAATTTTTTCTTTCCTGGGAGAAGAAACAAATGGATATGTTATGTGGATTCCTAAAATCATGAGCTAAAAGTTGTAACATTTTTATCCCATTAACATTCAAATTACTGAGTTGACATTAGATTTTTTTTCAAAAGAAATAAAAATATCTGAGGGTTTGGAAATGTAGCACAATGGAAAACCTCTTGCCTAGCATTCACAAGGCCCTGGATTTGATTCCCCAGCCCTGTCATAATTTTAAAAAATAAAGAAATAAGTAGGGCTGGGAATAGAGCTGGTGTTATAGCTCAATGGTAGAGCACTTTCCTTGCATGTGTGAGGTACTGAATTTAATCCTCAGCACCACATAAAAAATAAATAAATCAAATAAAGGTATGTGTCCATCTATAACTAAATATATTTAAAAATAAATGAATAAATATTTGAAAGCCTACTATGTGACATTAACCTTTTTTTCTTTTCTGCTTATCTAAAAAAATTGACTGCCCCCACCAAAGAACACTTTTGTGAATTTTAACACATACAAAGATTCATGTAACCATCACCACAGTCAGGATAAAGAAGTTCATTTTCCCCCAAATGCAAGCTCATGTTATCACTTACATTCCATTCCACGACAATCTCAAAAGTGTTTTTGCTCCCTGTTCCGTTTCTCAGTTGCTGCTTTAAACATTATTATCACATGAATTACTGAAAGCCATAGGATTATCAGCAATCACTTTCAAAGTGCTGTGACAAAACCAACAGCCACATCATCACCTTGAAAGTCATAAGAAAGCAGAGATCAGCAGTTTGTGTCTCAACAGACTTTCTAGGTAATTAGGATACACCCTCAAATTTGAACTTCACTGAAACTTTACTAACCTGCTCCAATTTCTTTTTTTTTTTAATATTTATTTATTTGCTTTAGTTGTACACAATGCATTTATTTGTACGTGGTGCTGAGGATCGAACCCGGGCCGCACACATGCTAGGCAAGTGCTCTACCGCTGAGCCACAATCCCAGCCCCTGCTCCAATTTCTTAAGAGCTATTATGAACTTTCTATGAGGAACACTAGACTACCGTGGGCTTTATTCATTCCTGTAAAATAATCTATGCCCATTTCAGGGTCATAATGTGGATTACCACAGAAAATTACATAAAGATTAAAAAATGCCATTTGCTTGTTCATTCCTTAGATACACTGAATATGATTGGGGAAGGAAATGGTAATATTCAGTACAACTTTTCATTATAGCAAGAATAGATCTTGCTAAAAAAAAAGTTCCACCTTTCTGTTCACTACTTTTTCAGGTGCTTTTTAACTTTATGATACGGTATACATAATTTCTGAACTCTGAAAGAGAAAGGTGCTCTTTGAGATTCATAAACTAAGTCTAACAATGAACTTGAAAGTATTACAAGTGTCGGTATGAGACAGAAGGTTCCAGACAGAATGATGTTCACATCTTTTTTTTTTTGTGCATGTGCTTTCTGACTTTATCTAGTTAAAAACACTTGCACTTAACAGTTATTTGCATATTATATAGACATTTCCCTTGATATTTTTAATCTTTGACACCTCATATCATTATTAAACCAATCACCGTAACACCTACTTCAAAAAATGATACATTACATCCCTTGAGTTTATCAATCATAGAACAATCTCAGTCCATCATTACATGAATTATTACAAAACTGTTTGATATGTGTACCAAAAAGAGAAAAGTAGTCTCTTGTCTTTGAACTTTTTAAGACAATCGCATTAGGGCTAAACTGTACAGCACTCTTGTGTCAATTATAAAGGCATTATTCAATGGCTCTACTCAATCCATTTGACTTACAGTTAACCCCACAACTTTTACTATTAACTTTTCTTTCTACTTCTTTTAATATTTGACACTTACACATCCTAAAAGATTGGTAGGATCTTTGAAATGGAATTTGAAATCAACTAGTACAGGGTTTGCCTGAGTGGGGAATGTAAAACTGGGATGTAAATCAGAATCATTTTTATTGGAATACAAGATGGTTTCAGACAGTTTGCTGGAAAGGCAATAATTAACCTTGAATCGTATAGCAAGTAAGTTATTCTCATCTCAACTTTCTTTCGTTCCCTCTGGATACATCAAAGAGAATGAGCAAGTGTGTTGCTAATGTGTCTTTAGCACACCTTCAACACCTGCCATTATAACCAAGATAGAGTGGACCTCAGGCTCACAGCCTTTCCTGGAGCAAGATAAAGGAATATATTTTGTTCTTTAATGTAACTTTAGTGTCTTATATTTAGGGTAAGTAACTGCCTTCCATTTACTATAAGGATAAAAAGTTTCTCTTTAAACATATAGTCAAGTTAAACCATGATTTGAATTAAAAATGTCAACAAATAATAAAGATAATATGTGGAAATCGTCCAAGTTGTCATGACAGGATGCAAATACTTAAATTTGGGAAAATTCTGACATAGTATAACACTTTCAGGTCATTGTTGAAGAATTAAAATCTTGGTTGAACTAAGCTATTATGATCTGGATTGTTTCCTATGTCTTTGAGACTTTCATACTGAAGATTTAACGCCTACTACATAATGGTATTTGGAGATAGAACCTTTGGAAAAAAAATAATTAAAGTGAACTGAAATTGTATGGGTTGCCCCTAACTCTATGTGACTGGGATCCTTGTATGAAGAGAAAATTTGTACACACAAAGGACTCGCCAAAAATGCCCCCACCCTGAAAGGAAGCACTTAGGCCACAGCAAGAAGGTGAACATCTATCTGCAGGCCAAGGACACAGAGCTCAGGAGAAACCAATTCTCCCTCACCTTCACACTGAATTTCCTGCCTCCAGAACTGTGGTGAAATAAAGCTCTATTGTTTGAGCCACCAGTTTTTGAATCTATTGTGGCAGCTCCAAGAAGTGAAGGCAGTGTTCACGGAAGCTGGCTGAACAGGAGAATCACAATATAACACCTCTCCTGACACCTTGCTACTTCCTCACGGAGAGTTAAGTGTGTTCTTCATTTGGAGATGCTAGAACACCACAGGCACTGCAGAGGTAAGTAAAAATAGTGCTGTCTCTGACCTTGATGATATTTGGCACATATTAGCAATTATAAATAACAATTATGTAACATTCTAATGAGAATATAATTGCTGCTATCAAAATTGTGGTTATGGACAAGAAATACAGTATCTCAGTAATGTAGAACAGTAGTGTTCAATTAGAAGTGGATTTTATTTTTGGCCCAAGAATCATTTGGCAGAATCTAATAACATTTTTGGTGGTCACAACTTGAGTGTGTGTATGGCGGCGGTGGCGGGGGGGGGGGGGGGGGGGGGCGGCTGCTAATAGCATCTAGAGGGTGGAGGCGATGGAGACTCCTAAACATTCTAAAATGAAGAGTTACCACACCCCACAGAAAGAATTATCTTGTCTATGATGACAGTTGTGCTGGGACTGAGAAAAGAGGAAACAGAGTGGTAGAAAAAAATTATAATAAAGTCTATATGAATTTAATCTTTCTGCCCTATGACATGTAAAAAAAAGTTGCAACACAAAATTTAGTATATTAGAGATATGGCCGCTAGGTTAAGATTTGCTGGGTCCAAATCATAGCAATGTCTCTTCTTGTTTTTAAACAAGCAACATATTATAAACATGTATTCTAGCTTTTTCACTTATAAAATAAGTTGATAATCATAGCTATTTGTTATGATTGTGATGAGATGATGCATGTAAAGGGCATGCATTGTCTCATACACATTAATTATTATGTCAATTATTGTGTTCACATTTTAGAGAACTAGGACTTATCTGCTTGTCTCAAATTCTGCATATGAAGTTGGAATAAACTGCATAATCAACCAATGAGTGACTGAGTAGATCCTTGAAGCAATGCTGAGGTTAAGCCCCCTAACTTGTTTCCTTATGTGAAATGTCAATATTTAGCATCTACACCATTGAGATATCTTCACCCAGAGTGTGTCCTAGGGTGAGGCAAATTACATAAAAGTGTCATACTCTATTATTAGTATAAACATTTCCATTTGTTGTATTAATTGCTCCCTTAGATTGAAGTTCATTTGAAACACTTGCTTTTGTAAGTAAAATATTAATGATTAATTTCTTTTTTAATACTTAATTCATAAATTAATTCAGGTAGTTCCATAAAATTCCATTGAACTGCTGGTCAACTTCTTTTTTCATTTATCTATTATTCTTTTTCTCTTGAACAGAAGGTGGGTTCGTGATCCATGGGTGCCTCAATGACATTCATTAAAATTATTTTATTTTACATGCTGTGTGCCTTTTTGTCCATCCCTTGAGTAAAGAGGAAACATCCTCTAATACTTGGTAAAGTACCTTAAAAGCAAACATCCTATAATGCCACTGAATAACTTCTACATATTCAGAATATGAACACAAGTAATAGATAAATGTATATAAAACTATTTTAAAATGTGCAATGTAAATCTGTTTTTTAAGTCAACATATTAAGACTTTTAATATGATTAGTGGATAATTTAAATGTATATACTAACAATATGAAGTATGGAAATTCATATATATGTGTATATATATATATATATATATATACATATATGTGTGTGTATACACATGCACACAAACACACACACACATACACAACTTTGCAAATTTCTAGCTTTTATGGAATACTGGTTATGTGCTTGACCCTGCTAAGTGTGTTTTATACAGCATTTCATTTAATTTCCATAACTTTCTTTTGATTGTATGCTTACTATTCCTCATTTTAAAATGGAGAAAACTAAGTTCAAATTTAAATATATTGGACTTAGTTACACACATATTAAGTAATAAGCTTCAATTCAAATTCAGAAAAAAAATTTCCTTAAATTCAATGAAAGTAGCCACCATATGTTAACATTCCTGGGTTAGCATCATGTAGGCAGTATAAAAAGAAAACCGAGGGAAACTCTAAAATATACAGACACTAATGTTAAAACATATTGTCAAAATTCTAAAACAACATTATATCCTGAGATTTCAGAACTAGATACATTTGGATATTATCAGTTTTCTCAATCTGTATGTTCATATGCTGTTTTTACCTCTATATGGCAATTTAAAAGACTTGAGCAAGAAAAAAAATGCATGTACTATTCTTCAATTCTAAGTTATTAAATGGCAAACAATGAATAGAGAATTGTGTGCACCTTATGGAATTATGGAAATCTGAATCCCTATCTGGAAGATATAATTTATTTGTTCTCTGACTTTGGAGAGTGACCTTCAGATTTCTCATAGTGAAAACTAGCAATGATTGCTAATGAGATATTTGTGTGATTAAATAATGAATTGCTGTGTACTATATGGGAAAACAAAACAAATCACAGCAAAAAACACAGTGTCTGACATATAATAGCAAGGTCTTTCATGAATGTGTGTGGTCTTTCCATTGCCTCATCTATCTGACTTTCAGTTAGTTCACAATCACCTTATTTAAACCCTGCTTATATGCTTGGAAAGATTAATTATCTCTAATGCAGAACTCTTCCAGCATGGAAGTAACAAATCTAAAGTTACAATAAGCCTTAAACTAGAAATTACTCTACTTCTACAGTAGTTGTTCAACTGAGACTGTTGTAAGAATTTTGGACAAATTTCTGTTGTCCTAAAGGAAACACATAACATTTAAAACCTTCACCCACATTTGCTGGCAATATATCTTCCTTTTGCATCTATGCAACTTTTTTTCCCCTCATAAAATAGCTTAATGTTTTTCAAATCCACCATAACAGTAACACAGTATATACTTCTAAAAGCAGATACATAGGATATCAATGAATTGAGGGATATATTTAAATACATTGGTTAACTGTTGCTGCCAGAAGTGTTAGAATTTATTCTTTCACTTGTAGAAGTGAGAAGTTCAGTGGCATAAAACATGGCAATAACTTTGATGATGTTTCACTTGAGGATGCGTACTAGGCAAGAAAGAAAATAGTCCTGGGAGTAGCAGACCTGGGGTTCTTATGCTGGTTCACTGAGAGGAGTGTAAAAAGCAAAATAGAATTGTACATATTGTTCAAGAATACAGCCTCTGAAGTCAAACTGCTTGGGTAAATGCTACTTTGTCTTTTATTCCTTCTTTGGCTTCAACAAGAATTCCTTAACATTTCCAAGTTCAGTTTTCCCATCTACAAAATGAGGATAGTTGGGCATACCTTCCTTAGTTGTTAGTTTAGTTGTTTGCTTTTGTAACGGTAGAAAGCACTAATGAAAGTAAACATATTAGGAGAGTGCCTAAAACAATGGGATCACTCCATTGTTAATTATTAAGTAACAGTTAATAATGTTGCTATTGTTATTGTTATTATACTTCAGTACTATTTTCTTTATCTGAATTGTGACAAAACTGAATTAAATGGTTGGCAAGAGTATTTTCAATAATCACATGTTATGATTTGGAGATATTTTGCCTTTTATATCTTTTTAAATATCTTTTAGTTCTAAGAATCATAGACAATGAATAATAACTTGTCCTGTTAGCTGCTGACATTCAGTGTTGAAAACAGCAACTGGTTGTATGTTAAAAGAATGTTACCTGAATAAATACAACTTCATGGGCATCAAATGGATGTAATCAACTTAGAGATTGAGCCTTTGAGACTGAGGCTTATGATTTTGCTTACTAAATAACTTCCTTGGGCTATGGTAGTGAGGTTAATCTACCCTTTGAAAACCATAATTTTAAGGGTTCTAAAGTGGAAGGAATTAGAGAAACTACAAAATATATTGTTAATATGGGTTACTTTAAGAATAAGCCAGGACACTGATGGTCATTTTGACAAAGATAGGCATATATCTGGATTTTACTTATCAATGGGCAAATGTAAACACTCTAAAATTGATGATGCTGAAATAAATCTGGGCCATGGATGATACACAGCTCTTCATTGATGCTTGTATCAATGAAGGGGATGCTTGTATCTCAGATCTTTGAAAGTTTGATATCCTGCACTATCTTAAGTAAAACAGGGATCTGACAAAATTATAAAACCTTGATTTGACACAGTGAAGGAACTTATGTATTAGGTTGATTCGGAAAAGACATTGAATGATGAACAATACCGTACACAAATAAATTC
This sequence comes from Tamias sibiricus, assembly GCA_025594165.1. Lineage (NCBI taxonomy): Eukaryota > Metazoa > Chordata > Mammalia > Rodentia > Sciuridae > Tamias > Tamias sibiricus. The sequence continues at coordinate 23,053,344 of CM046672.1, read as the reverse complement.
AAACAACCATGCAAGTGCATACTCCTATGAGAGATATTTCATTCTAAAGCACGATTAAGGCTATAAGACTACTAAAATCTAAGAACTTCCCATGTGGATCAGTCCTTCGAAATACCTACCCCACATTTGTGGGAGTCATTGTCTTCACTGGCACTTGGGCTGAACTCATTGCTGCCTTTGAAACTTTCTCTCTTACTTGTCCACCACAAAAGTATAATAATCCACTTGCAACAGCTTTCTTTCACCATTCTTCATAATCCAATTTTCTTCAAAAAGGCAATTGTATAGGTATGGACATCAGAGTCAGTTGTGTATAAATTATCTATATGAATGACAGGATGGGCCTGATGGTAACATAAAACTGTGTTTACGGAAACCAGCCAAGAAACTAGTCAATCTTGGCATCAGCCTCTCAGTCAAGTATTATTTATTTGTAAGGACAGTAAAAAGACAAAAAAGATGAACAAATGTAGTCATGAAAGTATGCAATGCAAAGCCAAGTCAACACTCAGGAGTCACTGGGAATGTCACCATGACTTGGCCCACTCCCCTGCTGGTGAATATTGTTTGCATCCTGTGTGAGAAGGATGTGTTTGTTTCCTACCATCTTTCTTAAGGGGCATAAGCGTATTTCTTTTTTCTTCTCTCAAGACTGTATTTCACAGCTAGCCAAAATGAGCATGCAGAGAAGGCTCCTTCATGGTCAGGGGGCTGAAAAGAAATATCTGAAAAGAAAAGTGAAGACTCCCACATAAGGTGAGGGGATGCATGATGCCAAGGTGAGGCAGGGGTGATGGTTGGCCACTGCAGGTCTCTGGATATTCACTCTTTGAAATAGAATCCTCATTCCTCTGCGGTGTGTCTCTTTTTGTCTAGCAGCTACAAATGGATCCAAGAGTTGCCAGAATTTCTGTCTTCTAATCTCATTATACAAACCACTAAAATGAGCAAAGGAACAACTCCCAGAAGCTTTTATGTTGTTAATGTCAGCAGGAGAAAGTCTGCCTTTGATATTCACCTGTTCAGCATACATAACTCACTTGGTGCCTTTCTTTCTTTCTAATAACACAGGGATGTTATTAGCTGGTTTTAGTGGACTAGTGTGTTCGTGTGTGGGCTATAAGTCTGTGTAAGAAAGAGAGAAATAAAAACAATTCTAATTATTGAGATGAATGGCTTTGTATTTGCAAAATCTACCTTAAAATATAAAAATATATGGATGAATTCTATGTAATTCATTATGTATAATTATTTACATATGTATGTTCATGTATGTGTGTAAACACATAAAGATATAGTTTCTGAATGTGTAATAAGGCAGTAGAATTTACCATGCAGCATTACTCTTATTTTATGGACTCACATTTATTTATTTCGCAAATGTTGCTTATGTACTTAGTACATGCATGCCCTGATCAAAATGAGGTCAAAGTAAATAAAGATCAACATAAAGGTACAAAGGTTGTTGTCTCTATCATTGAAGAGCTTATGACTGCATAAGGAAACCCAATCTGCATGAAGCTTTGATAAAAATCAGGATGAATAACTAAATCCAATTAGTCTCTAAGGATGAGGAAATGATTCTGAATTTGGAAGTGGAAGTTAGAAGGCAAAGAAGTTTCCTTTGCCTTTTGTTACATTGGGTCTTTGCCAATGTAGTAGTAGTCTGGGACTTGGCTTCCCAGTAAGAACTTTCTTATTCTTTGTTCCTACTCAAACTTTTCAAATGCCAGAAGTTGATTCATATCAGAACAGGCGATTTCACTAAGATTGAAAGAATGAGTGAAGTTTGATTAAGAAATTCACAATAGAGAAGGACATTCAGGGAAAGTGAAATATTCACAGGCAGAGGGTTGAAATACTGAGTTGACAAAACAACAGAAAGGGAAAAATAATGAAATTAGCATATCCCAAGCCCTTGACTTTGCAAAGGCATTTACTAGAGTAGATGATGCTAAAACTAGAGTTAGCCTCTGGAGGTCTGCATTGGGAAGTTATGGAATTTCATTATTTTCCTGTATTCAAAGTGGTACCATTGAAGTATTTTGCAAGAAAACAGGTTGTGTTGGCATCCATAACTTGTTCTTGGGATTCAGGATAAGATGTCTTTGGAATTTAATTTTTGTTGATTTGTGAATATTGCATTCCCATTCATAGGTTGGCTTGGGTAAAACTTCAGAGCAATAGAAGTTTTATTCCCTGGTGTATACAATGTGGAGTAGTTCCCTGACATTATTTGGGTGCTTTGATTAATGATATGACAACTGAGAGACTCAAAAACAGGGAGCTTCTGCTTCTTTCAGTATTTCTGAGCCTTTTCTGGAAGTCAAATACCATTAAGAAATCGAGTGGGTGCTTCTTGGTACTTTATTATTCAGCAGCCATCTTAATTGTTAATAATTCCTAAGAGCACTGGAGTGAAATATGAAAGAGAAGGATTGGGAAAAAAAAAAAAGTTCTTACCAGAAAGCCACATCCCAGTATATTTAGTAAAGGACCAATGTAATGAAAAACAAAATTAAAATTGAAGATTTTGAAAATATTTGGCTATTCATATCAAGTAGGAAATTTTCTGAAAACTACCATTGGCAATGGCTGGTTTGAAGGTGTAGGCTCTTTGGAGTCAGAGACCTTTGTAATAGCTTCAAATATTAACACACAGTGATCTGAAAGGAAAGATGATGGTGATAATCATGACAATGCTGATGATATTTGTGGCAGTACTTTCTATAAACTTAAAGTTCTCTATAAAGTTATACAGAATATTTTCTCTATAACATGTAATACTTTCAAGAACCCTTTTTCTTACTAGCCACACAAATTTTTGCTTTCCTCCATTATTGCTCCAATAAGACTGTGTCCTTATTATCTGGTGACATGCTTGTCATCTCTGTTAGACCATGAGATTTCAGAAGACAGGAAATGCCTATTTTTGAATTCCCTCTACCTGGCACAGAGTATGGCACATAGTACTCAATGCATGTTTCACTGGTGGAGGAAATAAATTGAGTTTCTTGGAGACAAAATTATTTTCATATATTGGCCAATTTTATTTTCAGTACTACATCAAAATTTGGGGTCAATATTGGCCAAGCAGAGATTTTTCTGATTAGAGAGTAAAATTGCCATAAATTAATATATTCAAATATTCATTCAGTCAGTCAGTCATGCTAACTGCTGGCAGGCTTTCAGGTGGTAAATGATAGAATTGATGACCAAATCCAAGTTTGATTAATAAGGTAATCTAGCTTCAGACTATGGAAATGGATCCATCGCAAACTATCTCTGCTTCTGAAAAGTGTCTAATCTCTTGGATAAACAGCATAATATGATCATTTGGACCACACAAATGACATTCAGGAGGCATCCCAGAAAAGTTTTAATATGAGGAAATATGTTGAAATAAGTCTGTGTTCTCCATAGTTGCTTATTTCACAAAAGCATCTTTTTTGGCTATATTAAGTTCTGGTCTATTTGTTTAACAATTAGTGATATTATGCTTCCCGATAAAGTATTTAATACCCCACTCAGACATTTAATCAATGTATGGTTAAAGAATACCAGAAACGTTTGATGTCCATGGCTGCTTTTTTCTTTCGGGGGGGGGGGGGGGGTAGGGGGAGGTGGAGTGGGTAGGAGTATACACCTCTTTCCCCTAAGTATTCAAGTATTCACACATAGTCTTTCATAATAAATGATTTGTCCTAACAAGACTTTTAGACTTTGGTTACATAAGTTAAATGAATCCACTTGTATCTGTTTAGAGAAAGGCTCTTAAAGAGTTGTTTTTCCTGGGAGACCCAGGTCCCATGAGACTAAAGTAGTAATTTCAGTTGAATTATTCACAGATACTAACATTGAAGCAAATTAGGCAATTACCTCAACTTCCAAATTAGAGACAAAGATTCCTTTCAAGTCAATTGAAAAGTTCTATTTCTTTGAGATAGTATGGTTAACTCAATATTATTAGTTGTTTCTTTTGGTCACATTCTGTAGCAGACTCCAATAATATCAACACTTTTTAATTTTATTCCAAATTGCCATTATGTAACCAATTAATTTGGGCACTGATATTAATTTTTCTATCCTATCACTTTATTATTAATTTTATATATATATATATATATATATATTTATATATAGGTGAGAGTAGGATTAGTTAAATGATTCAAGCTGGCAGCTAGATTTATCCCTGGTGGATGGAACATAAAATTGATGATGGTCTGAGTATAAAATTTACTCATATCAGTAAGATTTGAACATCTTTAAGGAGAGATAATTTAGGATCCCAATACATGCTTTAAACTGTTTCTCTGTCCATGACAACCACTCATGAAGGGATATATATGGACTGTGATACAGATCAAAAACATCACCTTGGAATAGCTAATGAAAACATTGGAAGACATTTTCTATGGACTTTATTAATTATTTTATTTTGTTTTGATGCTTTCTAAGGCATAAATTAATAGAATAGGATTTTTGTTCTTTATACTTGTGACTACTTTTCTGATACAAATATTTTAGAGTCAATATTATGGTGTTTGGAGTCAGTTTCTTGCTGAATATTGGAAACGTCTGTACCAAATTGTCTCTGTAACTGTTCTCACTAATTTGAAGATTAGAAGCAAATACTTTTTGATTCAAGAAGAAAATCCCATTGACATACTCTGGCTGCCAGTGTGTACCAGTTACACCAGTTTAATGCTGCCAATGGGCCCTGAAATACTTCTCAGGTTAGATGCCCTCACTCTTTGTCTGTGTTACCCATGACTCTTCTGGAGTGCATTACAGAGGAGGGTATCTTTTGCTTTGGACCAGCAGGCATGGTAAAGGTCAAGGACATGATACTCTAGACACCTGCCTGAACTCCAACAAGCACTTCTTTATTTGTCAACACAATAATTAGTGAAAGGGTTCTAATGGGAAGTATTTCACTATATTTATTTTAAAATAGTAATGCTTTAATCATACTTTTGCAATTTCAGGAGAGCTTATTTACATATTCTTTTTTGTTCAATGCTTAGAAAATTATCAAACCATTTTGTAGTTGAGGGAATAGAAGCTGGGAGAAATTAATTTTCCAACATTGCACAATCAATAATCAAAGAAAGAAGATTCAAGGTGAGGTCATCTTCTTAAAGTCTAAGATAAAGAATGTACCTTTTTTTTTTCCCTACAGCATATGAGGTGTCCAGGGAGGGGCTGTTATTATTTTTTTATTCAAAAGTCATCGCTTATTGAGTTATAAAAAGTTCAAGAATCTGTTTGTAAGCTATGAATATTAAATAGGAACGTTGATTACAAAAACAAGGAAGATTTCAAAAGTATATAATTTGAGGGATTTTTAGAGAAATTGTTAATTCAAGGGCATTCATGTGATGGAATTTTATGTCAGTATGAGAAGAGAAGGGGAAGAGGATGGTGAACAGATACAATGTTAGTTTAGAGGAATAAGTTTTTGTCTTTCCAAACATAAGAGGGTGAATATTTTTAAGCATTAATGCATTATGTATCTTAAAATAGAGGAGAGGATTTTGAATGTAGTCACCATAAAGAAGTGAAATAAAAGTTTAAAGTGGTGTATATGCTAACTACCCTGAGTGATAACTACCCAATAGATTCCTGGATGAAAACTTCACACTTTATCCCATAAATATGTACAAATGCTATCTCCATCAATAGAATAAAGTAATAAAGGTATACAAACAAAATAAGTAGATCTGAATATACCACAGAATAAAGATCTCAAACACACAACCAGGAAAAGCAAATCACATGTCGATACTGAGTTGAAATCTTGTTTATGTTCTGTATTTTTTGTTGTACAGATGTTTGCATGTGAAAAACTGTTTCTATATGTATTCATGAATAGAAAGCTTTTATGTCTGACACTTCTATAGTTACACAGAGTATGGTCAGTGAAATGGGCCAAGACTCAGAGGTCCAAAAGATTAAGGGTCGTTTAGATTTTAGTCTGTGATCTCTATTAGCTGAATCTTTAAAAGCAGGTATTTGTTCTTTTCTTCACATGTCTTTAGGAAACAGATGGAATTGCATTCTCATTCAATCTATAAAATAATTTGTATAATTATACTGTTCTGCTGAGCCTGCTCCCACTTCTATGTTTTACCTGATTAAGTAGTTAATATTTAGCATATTTTGTGTATGGTCAAACACAAAGTTTTCTATAAACCTGAACCCAACAATTCAAGTGAGGTACCCATTATAAGGCACAACCCAAAGGAACTCTTCAAGAGGAAGTTTGACCTTCCCCTCTGCCTTGTCTGACTCTTCATCAATGAATGGTTGATGGTGTCATGTCACAATGATACCCAAATCCAGCTACACTTCTGAGTCACCTGCATAGGCTTTAAGGAGTAACTGATGTTTCTCAAAAATACTTCAGCAATTTAATTTTCTGACTGAAAGGACCTTTTGCACTCTAGATCTTTTTTTTTTTTTTTTTTGATACCTCTTAAAAACTCATTGACTTAATTGTTCAAAGGACATCATGTTATGTTCTTCAATCACTTAATTTGACAAATATTAAAACTGAACTTCAGAGCAGTTAAGTGAATTTTCCAAGGTCACAGAGCAAGTTATTGGAAATCATTGTTACATGTATCAGGACATTCTTTGTCTTGTTAGCAATGAGGTAATGAGTGAAATTTAATCTTCTTGTGATCCTGAGGGCGTTTGCTAGGGCTGCAATCATGATGAATTTCAGTGATTTGTATATAAGAAAGTGAACTGAAGATGGGTTAATATTTGGAATATTTTTCTTTCTCTTTTAATTTTTAAGGGAATTATTACATTCCCCACAACCTCTTGTCTTGCCATTTTGCCTTTTTCTCTTCAAAATAAATAAATAGAATTTTTTTTTTTAGTTTCACACTTTTCAGTGGTCACATTCTGCAAAAGTGGATTTCTGCTTTTTAATTCAATTACATATAATTTGGACTCATCAGATATAAAAATAACCTATAAAAATCTGTTTAGTCTCTTCAGCCCTCTTTCCTTCAGATTCCCTTTTATAATTTTTTTTCCCCTAAACAATTGAGTCTTATTTTCCAGGACTCACCCTGTCTTTAGGGGTTGCTGCCATTTGGAGAAATCCTGTGGTCCTAAAGAGTGAATTTATATAGAAAGGTGGTTTTCTTACATTCTTATTTGACTTTTGCAGAAAGTATAAAAGAAAAAAGGGCAAACAAATTTACATGGAAATATTTTTTAAAGAAGTTGATATTATCAGTTACATGCTGAAGTTAATTTATATGTATATATCACTTATCAACCTTTGTAGGTATCTACAGCTAGTTGCAGAGAGTGGGGAAAGTGGTCCAATTTGAAAAGCACTGGGTATAAATACTAATTTTTATTAGAAAAATTAACAAAAAATATATAAAACTGTCTCATGTTTTACTGAGCATATGTTGGTTTTCATCTTTTAACTTGTTTACTTAAATTTAAATTATTCATTTATCTTTTCCATCATTGACTTGAAAGTGAAAGGAAATGTTTGCTTAGATACACTTCGGCACATCTCATCTGCCAATTCTTGGATAGATTTGTCAGATGTGTGCTGACAGTCTCACATCCATTGAAATAATTAGAAATGAGGAATCTATTGGTATAAATGTGACTTTCTCTCACTTATTTTTTTTTAGCCTTTAGTTAATCTCCACTTCTCTAATTCTTATTGTTGTGTATCTGTTATGTGTAGAACAGTGTATTGTATACTATGTGACTGACCCCTGAAATGTCACAGAACCATCAGGCATGGTGGTCCTCTAAGCACTGGGTGTGCATTGTTTGGTTCAAACTCAGGATACAGTGATGAAAATACATTCTTTTTCATCTCTCACACTGTGATTTCTTCTTTCCTGGCCTGTCTTCTTTTCCTGTGAAGAGGAGATGCTTCTATAAAGTAATACTAAAAAAAAAAAAAAAAAAAAAAAAAAAAAGTTTTAACTCTGAAAACTAGTCTACAGATACACAATAGAATATAATGGCACTTTCACTGTCTAAATTTTGCACATCAGCAATTAATGGAAAAGAGCCATCTCAAGTATGTTAGCAGTGACAGTCTTGATATATGAATACTCATGCTTCCTACTCAGCCTTTTAGTCTGTCCATTTAGAGATTTTGAATCAAGCATTTTGGTTTTCACATGAAGGACAGTATTAGAGTAAATTAGATACTTTTACTGTCGTGGAGAAAAAAGTCATATTTAAGCTTCTTTTTAGAATTGAACATACTTAGAGTTTGTCGCAGTTGCCAGTGGCGAATGTCACTTTAAAATATCCCAACACAAGTGGGCAGGAGATAGTCCATAGAAGATTGATTACCCCAGAGTCTGGGAACTAGAAAATCCACCTACAAGTAATGGCCTTGTTCTATTTTTCCTTAAAATCATCCATTTATAAATCACAGCATTCTAATCAGTGGAGAACAATGAGCAATTGTACCCAGTGTATAGTGGTGATGGGATGAGCAGGTCTGAATGAATAATCAGGGATGTTCTGAAACCCACAGGGCATGACGCAGATGGAGTGGCTGGGTCTGAAGGGGCTGATTGCCACACCATCCCCTTGGTTTGAGGATGCTCAGGCTATTTCTTGCTTATTTATATGCTTTAGCATGTAAAGGCATTTAATTTCACATGCAAATGCACTCAATCTTTCATTCTTTAATCCAAACAGTGAAGAGAGGAAGAGAGACACAGGATAATTCACCTGTAAAAGAAAATTCCGGATCAAATCCTTGGATCCTGGTTCTCATTTGGAGTTCAGTACATTGGGAATAGTATTGCTCAGGAATGGGTCTGTTTTAAGTTATCTATGGTGTTATGGTTTGGAATATGAAATGTACCCCAAAATCTGCTTCTAGTGCAGGAATGTCCAGAGGTATAGTGATGAGATTGTGAAATCGGCCCATCCTAATTTGAATGACTGGGTGGTGACTGCAGGCAGGTGGGGCATGACTGGAGGTATACCTGAGAAGTGTGTATCTTCCCGCAGCTTTTTCCCATCTCTGTTTCCTGATCCTGCTATGGACTAAGCAGATTTCCTCCACCCTGCCCTTCCACCATTATGTTCTGCATCATCTCAGGCCCAGAGCAATGGATTTCGCCATCTATTGACTGAGACCTTTGAACTGTGAGTGCTAAATAAACTCTTCCTCCTCAAATTATTTTTGTCACAGTGACCAAATCACCTAAAACAGAAGGAAGACTCTCTGAGTAGGACAGACCCGTAAGCTCTTGCATGATCCACAGTAGATCATTCCTCCTCTGAACTCATTCTTTCTTGTGCCTGGACTTGGCCTTCTCAAGAATCCAGTCTCTTCTAGAACTTTCAGCATTGTTCTGGCTTCAAGAAATCAAACTTTTTGCTTCCCCCACATTCAAATCCTTTCTGGTTTTTGGCTTCACATTGCCTTTGGAGTCCTCTTCCTATGAAGATATTTTATGTATTTTAGCCTAATGAGCCCTAAAAACTATGGTACCATCTTCTCTATTGTCAATGCCCATCACATATTTATTAAATGGGTGGATGAATGCACATTATCTATGCTCACATTCAACACTTCTTATAAGCCCTTCCATCATTCTAGGCAGAGTCTTATGTGCCAGAGATGTGGGTGGGCATAAGAAGTTTAAAATATATTAATAGAAACTTCTGCCTGGATTCAGAACACCATAAGAACAGTATAGACTCCCTTTATGTACAATCCTTAGATTATCACCTTTCTTTATTCCATGCTCCTTTGGTCCTGAGACGACTTCTTTTTTTTTTTTTTTTTTTTTTTTTTTTTTTTTTTTTTTTTTTTTTTTTTTTTTTCTGATATAGAACCATAGAAGAAGAAAATGAGCTAATGAGCTAATACTCTCCCATTTGCACTTACAGACTGAGGCCATCTGCCACCAAAAAAAAAAAAAAGAGGCAAATTTTCCAGAATGGCACAAGCAATTTTTAGGAGTCGCTTCTAAACTCTTCAACATTTTAAACCCAGGACCCCATATACAAAGCCTCTGTTAGTCCCCCTGTTATTTTTTTTAACCCAGGAACCTGAGTTCTAATTTCTAATTCTCTGGGTTTGCACCAGTGACTAGACATCTCCTGCTTTTATTTAGATGCGAGACTCAACAAAACCGTGACAGTTGTAAGCCCTGCTGTACTGAGCAGCTCAGTACCCCTTTCAGACACGTGGCTTCCTTAATGTACCTCACGGTAAAACATTGTCTGTGCTCTGGTTCAGAAAACATCACATATATTGCTTATGAAGCTGAAAAAAAAAACATTAGTTATAGACTAGCGCAGGTATTTCATTACGTTTCTCTGTGATTCTAATCAAATGACAATCAGAATGACTGTCTAAAGCAGAGCATATAGCACGAGACTTGAAACTAACTGCACAATTGATTGTGTGACCTTGAGAAAACCTCTCAATTTTCAGTTCTGTAAAATGGGAGATGGTTGTCATAGCCATAGAAGTGTTGAGAGAATGAAATAACACACCTTTCACATGGCAACACCAAATGCACATGAACTGTTTTTCATCACTGTTTCCATATTTTTAAAATCTAAACATTTGTATTCATCTGTCACCAATCCTCTTGTAACTTCCTTGTCATATTTGGAAAACAAAAGTAACCTATACTGTATCCGTTTTGTAAATGGATTAATTCGTGCCCTTGCCACCCAAGACAGCATTAACTGTACTCTTGATATGTATTCTCATCTTACCTCATGTCCCCTGTCTGTAGTTTCATTATAAGAGATACAATTATTTCACACATACAGTACTAACCTGTCACAGTACAGCAAGCCCCTCCTCAAATTGCTCTCTGGCTTCCAGTCTTGCAGTATGATCTATCCCCCTTACATGTGCTCCTCAGTATTGTACATGGTTATTCTCTCCTGAAATTGATAGATGGGCTTGGGCGGATGGAAGTTTCCATGTCCTGAGCAAAGCAACCTTGTTTCATTTTCTTAGGACAGGATGTTTCATTTTCCCAGGGCAGGAGCCAATGAGCTTAAAGGTCACTCTGTTCCCCTGGCAAAGAGTCAATAGCGTTATAGGTCACTCTGGAACACCAGAAATCCCTACTTAAGCTCCTGTCCATCCATCCAGAACACAGACACAACAGCTTGTCCCTGCTCAGAGGAGGCAGCCACTGCACCAACCTTAGAGGACCCACCGCCTCCAGCCTGAGGACAGCTGACCCAGTCCACAGCTCCAGCCTCCAGCCTCCAGCCCAAGGGCAGCTGACCCAGCCCACAGCTTCAGAGATCTCAACCTGTGCGACCAGGTACCCACCTTCAGTCCAGAGCTCGCACACTTCTCTCTCCCTGACTTCTCTCTCCCCATACCTCTTCTACCTTTGACCAGCCACAAAGGCTGGTGAATAAATCTCTTGGTTGCACGGTTGTCTCCAGTGTGATTTTTGCTCTTCAGAAATAATGATAGATTTTGTAGATAAGAGCGATTTCTTTTAACTCTTTGGCACAATTTATAGCAGTTTTGAGCTCTTTGTAATTACTGAATAAATTCTTATTGGCTAATAAGTGAAATGCCACAAATTTCCTCATAAGTACACTAATAATAGTGGGACTTTAGCTTGGGATTTCAATGATAAAACAGACCTAATCAGTATAGTGTGGGTACTTAATGGAGAGTTAGTATATTTGGGTTACATTCTTCTAATTGCAACTCATTTTCAGGTCTTCTAAGTTCTTTATGTCCTAGGTAACATAAAATAGTAAGATTATACTTGCTCAAATTATATCAGTCCATTTTCATTACTATAATGAAATACTCGAAGCTTGGTATTTTATAAATTAAAAAGGTTCATAGCTCTGGAAACTCCACAGTATAGCACCAATATCAGCTCATGAGTATAGCACTAACATCAGCTGGTGAGGATCTCATGGCAGATGGAATCCCAAGGGAAGGAGCACATGTAAGAGGGATAGATCATACAGCAAGACTGGAAACCAAGACAGAAATTTGGGGAGGGGCTTGCTATACTAGAATACCTCTCTTGTGAGAATTAAATGGAGACCTACAGGAAAAACTTAATCCCTTCCAAGGATGGTAAAAACAATGTTATCATTATTTCCAGGTAAACTCTACTTCTTAAAGATCCCACAACATTTTATCATCACCTCAGTGAGAATTAACTTTCCAACATAGGAAATTCAGGGACACACTTAAACTATGTATAAACTTTAACAAGTAGTTAGTGACTGGTTTAAAGTATATACTAACACTCATTGACCTTTTTTTTAAATTTAATTAATTTAATTTGTTATACATGCTTTTAGAATGCAATTCCTTTCATATTACATATAAAGAGCACAGTTTTCCAAGTCATTGGTTTTACACAAAATATTTTCATACCATTTGAGTTTTTATACATGCACTTAGTATACTGATGTCAAACTCCTTCTGCCATTGTTTCTATCCCATTGACCTTTGTTTCTAAATCAAGGAATGAATCTGAATCTTAGGTATTGCTGATGAAAGAGTACCATGAAGGAGATCCAAGATGGCGGGCCAGAGTGAGGAACACTCTGTGTAGCTCCATGACTCAGGTCTCAACTAATAAGAATACTGCTTCTCTGAGAGGGATAGACACCTCCACAGCTGCTCTCACACAGAAATCATCACAGCTGTTCCTGCGTGCAGGGTTCCGGGCCTCAGCATCAAAGCAGGTCTCCTGATTCCCTCCCATGGCTATTATCCCATGCAGTGTTCCCAAGTGCATTAACAGAATGGCTTCATCAGCACATCAGCACCAATCCGCAGAATTCCCAGACACCGCTTTCACATGGGACACCCAGCTGCTACTCACCCACAGGAACGCTGGCCGCCACTCCCCTGTGGATCCCCATCTACCAATGTGGGGCTCCACTGGTTGCTCCGTCACCTCCATCTTGCAATGGCAGCTACTGCCGTAGTCCCTTATGCATGGTAGTCTGCCTCCACCTGGGGACATCCCACAGCCTCGGAAGACAGCCAACCGCCACAACTCTGCATACCACTAAACTCATCTCTGAATACATCAGCACAACATCATAGCCCACCCCCACCCACTTGACCCAACACCCCAGCGTTGGAAATGGTGGAGACTGCCTCCACCTTGGGTCACCTTTCTCGCCATCTTTGCTGAAAGCAACTCCCAGATTGGAACTCCAGCTGGATAGGTACTTGGTATCCATCTTTCTCCTTTCCCCAGAGGCTGGTAACCTGGTCCAATAACTGTCAACTAACACAAAACAGCTCTCAGTGGGACGGGTGAGCAGTGCGACCAGGGCACCTCCCATGGGAGCCCAGTGAGAGAGGCATCTCTTAATTGGGAATGGGTAAGGGAGAGAGAGAGGGTGCAACAGTTTGGAGACTAACAGAGAGACCAGGAAAGGGGAAATCTTCAGGCAAGATAGGGAAATAGGCTCGGGCACTCACTCATGGGAGGGGACCCAAAAAGAGACCACTGAGGTGCAGTCTCCCTTCAGGGACTGGCGGGTGCCACACTTCACTTCCAGGTGCACTGCACCAGGACCAGCTTTCCTACCCTGACTCCCTTCAGCGTTTGGAGGGTGGAGATAGCAGCTAACAACAGACAACCCCACCCACTGGATAAGAAGGGAAGCAGGAAAGGGACTGATCTCCAACCAAAACAATCAACAATCCTGGTTTCTTCCTTGGAGATTCTTTTTCTTTTCTTTCTCTTTTTCTTCTCCCCCTATATTTTCCTGCCCTCTCATGCCTAACATAAGTGAAACCAAGTACTTTGCATAAATTAGTATTTTGAGAACTGGGATATCTGTATAGTATATTATAGCTGTGTTGTATATTTCCTTTCCTTTCTTTCTTTTTTTTTTCCTCCATTTTTTACTATATTAACATCCTTTATTTTTCTAAATATACATGTGTGTCAGTTTTAGCTACTCTACTGTCTTCCCATGTACTTGAACACTATATCCTCACATCCTGCCTCCTCAGCATATCAACCTACGCCTCACCCCCAGATTATTGTCCACCATCAGAAACTGTAAACCCTTTTACAAACCTATGGATTATGTTATAGAGAACAATCAAATTCAATATTTCTGTAAATTGTGACCAAACTGTAAATGCCTCAATAACAACAAATTGTTCCATAGGTTGTATATTGTTTATATTGGGATCTGTTAACATTGTCCCTCCCTGCAAAGGAGAGTTAGTGGAAGCCTACAAGAGCACTATAAGTTTATAGGGTGAAAATGGTAACCCTTGTACCCACAGTGCCAGAAAGGAAGACACACGAGCAACATGAAAAGACAAGGGAGGAAAGTGCCCCCAAACAAATCAAGATATTATTAGAATCCATGGATAGCAAAACAGAAGAAAGAGTAACATGGAAATAAACTGGGAATGAGAGGGCAGACTGGAAGGCATATACCATCTTTCAAAAAAAATTTTTTTGAGTGTTTCTACTTGAATAATGCTTTATTTCTAGTGTTCAGCTTTTCCTTTAAAGATAACCAAGTTAGGGGGAGGGAGGAGGGAAGAAAAGAAGTACTAGGGATTGAAATGGAGCAAATTATGTCACATGCAGTTATAAATACATCAAAATGAACCCCTCAATTATGTAAAATTATAATGCAATAAAAAGAAAAAGATAACCAAAATTGACTTGTAAAGATCAAATGCCTTGACCAAGGTAATGTCTGGAATTCCATATGTACAGAGCCCAATGAGGAATGTTTCCAGGTGGAAGCAAGTATCTTTTTCTGATTGGATTAGTGTACTTACTTTTCTATAGCAAGCATACCATTAACAAAAAGAGCAGAAACACAATTAGAAGTACTCATAAGTGTATTTTAAAACAAGTTCCTTTCATTTGAAAACAAAAATAACAAGAATAGAAAGGAAAGTTGATCCGAAGGGGTCAACCGGGCACATTTTAAAACACAGTTTCCTGCAAATTGGCAAGAGGAAGAGACACCAATGAGGGCTTGATACCTCAGAGGTCGCAATTCAGCACTCTCCCTGGGTTTGGATTTTCTAGTTTAGCTATGAATCAGCAGCACCATCTAGAGGTACATGGCTATCCTGCACCAGGAAGAGACAAAAGGGAGCCCACCTATTTAATTTTAGCAATGGCAAAAAACATCTCTTCATTTTTCAATATATAACCCCTTCCAGAATACCTCTGAAGGAATTGCTTCCCATTCCCATGAAGAGATGACTGCAGAGTTCATTACTGGAAGCTTCCAAGGCTCCACTTCAGAAGCTGAGACTTACCTCCACGACTTCCCTGCTGAGAGGAGAGTCACTGACTTTCAAATCAGTTAATTCATTCCACACATTTTACTGGATTCCTGCCATGCCTCAGGCTTTGTGCCAGGCGCTAGGGGACACAGACAAGAATATATTACTGACTGTCCCTCTATACCCCCAGCCCACATATCCATACCTAACCACATGTTTAAATTTTCTTCTGTCTTATCCTTTTAAACCTTTTCTAGTTGGTGAGAAAAAAAAAAAAAAAAAAAAAAAAAAAAATTTCAAAGCAGGCATGACATTTCAGAAACACTTATTCTATGTAAAACCATCAGGATGTCATAACTGAAATCATGGATTCAAATAAGTTTAGAGTCATAGGGGATCTTGCAGTCTGAGAGCAGTAATTATCAAACTGCTGCACATAGGAATTGCTTCCTACAATTTTGCTGTAATGCAGAGTCCCAGGCCCCAGGTGTTCTAATACTACAGCTGTGTGGTACTGCATAGGGTTATGCATTACATTTTAATATGTTTGTCTGGGTTTCATGATGGAATTCAACCATAAGTCAGGTTTTGAAAGGGGGATCAAATCTTGACTCAACAGGGGAAGTAACCTCCAGATCATATATTAGAAACATCTAGGTTTTTATCACTTCCCTATTTGTTTAGCTGCCCCTGTTTAATTTTTAGGACAGATAACATTTAAGAACCACACTGGTGCTATCTCAGTTGTGTTGAGTGTTTAAAATAGCAAACCCTTAACTTCACAAGAAAGGAATTAGACTGAGTCGTCACAACTTGGTCAAGGGTATATGTTTAATTAGAATAGTTGTAAGGGTCATTCTGTTAAAAGATAAATCACTAAATTTCCTAAGATTCTTGTTTTGATCTCGGTTTTATTTACATAAAAATACACCATAGAAGAATGTTTGTTTAGCGAGGCTCTGGTTAGATGTAACTGGGAAGCCATTATATTAGCAGTCTTGCAGCTGTGAGGCTCTGTGGGTGCAAGGAAGCTGAACATTAGAAACTTGAGTAGATTTCAATACCTAATTCCTCTCCAAACACAGGCAAATTGCAGCTGAAAAAAACTTCTCCTAAGTTTAAGGCAATTTAGCTTTCATTCTTTCTCATTTGAACAGCCCCGGTTTTGAAAGATGCCCAGTTGTAAATCTGTGGGATTTTAAAAACTGAGTCTTTTGAAAGAAACTCTTGTTAAGACATCCTTAACAATAAGTATCTTTCATGTCTCCTCCTCTCCAGTCTTCCTTCTATTCTCATAGAAACGGGTCCATCAGATCTTGGTGGAACAATTAAACTAACCTAGTTATGAATTACCCTGACAGTCTCACTTCCCAAACTCTTCCAACCTGCTTCCCTGTCTCCACCAGGGTGATCTTTCTAAACTGTCCATAGGATTTCAATGGTGATGTACTGGCTTCAGAACAAAGTCCAAATTTGGAGAAGTTGTTTTTGATTTGGCCTCAAGCCTCCATCATGGATCTTATCTCAAACTCAAATTGTTGATATTTCTATCGATTCCATGGCACTGAAGTGACTTTGCAATTGGAGATTTCTCCTGCAAGGTTATAAAGCCAGAATTTAACACAGGGGTTCCATGCAGATGGGCAAGGATTGGATCCACAGAAGGAGGACACTTAGGGTCCAAGAAGTTGGAGACTGCCTCTGAAAAACTGAAATGTTAATGCCTTCAGAGCCCTTCCTCCACCCTTATCAAGATAACCTGCTCCTGTTCAACCTGTTTCTAAGGTAACCTTTCCCAGGGATTGTCCCTCCCTATAGGGAGTTATAAAATTGTTAATTAATGTATCCAGGCTCCCCTTTCTGCCCAGGTCACTCTACCTTGTTCCCTCCAGCCCATCTGCTTCTCACCTTTTGGCCATGTCAGCTGGGCCATCTTCTGGGCCTAGCCATGTAAGCAGGAAGGAGAGAGATAAGGGGCAGAGAGCAGGAGAACAAAGGAAGACTAGGACATAAAAAAAAAAAAAAAAAAAAAAAAAAAAAAAAAAAAAAAAAAGACAAATGCTCTCACTTCTTGTGATGTGATACCAGGATACCAGCTATGGCCCTCTTTTCCCTTCTGGGAGAAGCCTATGTTACCTCTTTTTAACTACACCTTGCTTTGTATGCTCGCCTCGGCATGCTTCTCTAATGTTATACTTCAACATGTGAGGAAGCAGGACTTGTCATTGATAACTGGGATAACTGGTGGTATCAGTTATGGTTTAGGATTAGGCCAGGTAGTCCAACTTAACCATCACCTGCCCTCAGGAGTGGCTTCCATACCTCCCCAGGCTGTGTTAGATGCCCCTTCTCTGGGGTTTTGCAGAACTCTGTACAGTCTACATCATAGCAGAAACAAAAAATAAGACAGGGGCTTTAACTCTAGTAGTCTCTGAAATCATACTGTTGGCGATTCTTACCTGTCACTATCACTAGAATGAGAGTTCCTAAAAAGCAGAGGATAAAATTTATTTTATATTCCCTAATTATAGTCTCAATAATTACTTGTTAAATGGGTTCATGAATGCTCCCATTTAACTCTGTTTATCTGCTTAAGAATAATTCTCAAACAATTGAGATGATTTTCTATAGGTGCAAGCTCATTAGTCAAATAATTTGACCTGAAATTCTTATCTATAATTGTTTTCTTTAAATGAGTTCTGGCAATACAAATTTAGAAAGAAAGCAAAAATATAGTATAAAATCTCAGGGCAATATTGGAATGGAAATAAATGGACAATATTTTATCACAGACTTCCAATAATAGTATAAAAGAGTTATATAATTAGTACTGTTTATGTGTCTTAGGTCTTTTTCAATTCTGAAAATTAAAATATAATTGAAGGACAGGGTTCTATTTTCATCTTTATTTGCATGACTTGATATCACAAAAGTGATTATCTTAATAACTGAATCAAGGCTCAATTGTCAGAACAATGATTGCCCAGAGCAGCATGGATATTGTTGGTATCATTTCTACACATATGGTGAGGCAGCCATCACTCCATTGGTAACCAACCTTGTTTCAAATGCAACTCAATTAAACATACAGACAACCTTCTCATTGAAGTTTGAAAATCCCTTTACCCAACACCAATGTGAGTCAAACTTGGGTTTCCTAGGTCTCATTTCAGTTAATTTTGAAAATGACACAACGCTGGAAATTCTTTCATTTGTCTTCTCTAAAAGAAACATATCTCAAATATAAAGGCATCATACACTTTATATTTCCTAGGTTCCAGTTGTCCAAGAATTTGACACAAATACTAATTGAAATTTTCCAATTTTTCTTTCAGTATCCCCATATTTCAGTCCTAAACTCCTAAACTTCCTGCCAAACTTCTCAATCTTCATCCTTTCTTTTTCTTGACTTTCCTATGTTGGTCTCTCTTTGAAATATCTATTCTTTCAGAGCCTCCCCACTTTAACTGCTGTATTTATAGAAAAGCAATTTGACAACATATATTAAAACATTAAATATATCCTTTAGTTTTTTTCTCATATGTTTTTTCCTCAGGAATCAATTCTATAGTAATGATACCAATACAAAATATCTTTGAATTATGAATATTTATAACAACTTAAATGTCAAGACATGTTAATTTATGAATCAGAAACAACAGAAGACTAGCAACAGAGAATTCAATTACTATTGATCCTCAGATCAAAAAACATATTGGTCATTTTTTTTCCGTTGCTATAATAAAATACTTGAGGTTAAATGTTTTGTAAATAAAAATGTTCACTTAGCTCACAAATTTGGAGGCCCAAGGTCATTGTGCCTACATCTGCTCATTTATATTGACAGCTTCAGCTACAGAGGGAAAACCTAAAGGAAGCTCTTGGCCTTACTTGCTTTAAGTTAAATCTCTTTTTATTGACTTTGAACATCACTAATATGAGGTTAGTGATGTAGCTCAGAGGTAGAGAGTTTGCTTAACATGTGTGAGGTCCCAAGTTCAATCCCTAGAATTGCAAAAAAAAAAAAAAAAAAAAAAAAAAAATCACTGGGCACCATACACCTGTAATCCTGTAATCCCTATGCCTTGGGAGGCTGAGGCAGGAAGATCACTAAGTTCAAAGCCAGCCTCAGCAACTTATTGAGGTCCTAAGCAACTTATGGAGACCTGTCTCAAAATAAAATATAAAAAGGATGGGGGTGTAGCTAAGTGAATAAGCGCCCCTGGGTTCAATCCCTAGTTAAAAAAAAAAAAAAAAATCATTGGGAGGTAATTCAGCTGAGCAATATATTATTAGTCTCTTGCTAGCTTTGGTATAAATACTTCTGATATGTGACAGTTATGGTGATAACAGCTATCTAGGTTACACTCAGGGACTTAGGGACCAGAAGACAACTTTTGTCAAGGATACTGATTCTTCACTGTGTCCTGAATAGGCTTCAAACAGGTGACAAAAATAGGGTGGGATAGCCTGGAACCTCTACCTTAATCATTGGGTCTGATCTTTGCTTAAATCTTTACCTAGACATGTGGGTCATTTAAGGGATACTTGTCTAAATCTAATGGCACAAGCTTGACATGTCTCAAACTTCCCTGAACTCTCACCTTCTCCTTCAAGGTCAATGGCACCAGGATAAGAAGAACTAATATGTCTCCTATATTTACAGGGCATCATGACTCTGTGCCAAATGAGCAGATCACTAGCTGGTGGGTTTTGCAACATCCTATTCCAGACCACAGGAGACATGCCTAGAGGTCTACAGTCACAGGTCATTTCCCAACCTAAAACCTCCTTCTTTATCCCTTTCCTAAAAATGAGTTTCAACCTATCCTGAGTTAAGATGACTCTCAGGACACTAGTCCACCACCTTCTCAGTACTGTTGTCCTACAAAGTACACCTTATCCTTGCCTCAACTAGTCCTCAACTCACCTGGTCCTTTGTCCAAGGGTGAGTAGACAGGTTTGGATTCAGTAACACACACTTGGCTCCACCACACCATGGCAGAAGGTACCCTGGGAGGAATGTGCATGAAAGGGAGTGAAGAGAACATGGCTAGATATGAGGTCAGAGAGCAGGAAGGGGCTGCTGCCACTGGGCCCCACCCTTAAGGATCCCACCTCAATACCACCAGTCTGAGGGCCCAGTTTCAACACCTGAACCCTTGGAGAACAGACCACATCCAAAGCTCGGCAAAACTACGGTCATTAGAATTTTGCATGAGTAAACTTTCTCATAAAATGCCAGAATATTTTTAAAAGTATATAAAATTAGGAGTTTCTAAATTAATAAAAATATTTCATAAATTCGCAGAATGTTGCAAATGTAACATAGTTACCAATGGATTTTGTTTTAAAGGAGCAAATGATTTAGCTTTCCTTGTACAATTTTCCCAATTTTTTCATATTGAACATTCATTAATCTTATAATAATAAACATACATACAACAACAACAAAAAGAAACCTGTTTTGGTCCTAGTGACTGCTATTTTGTTTCTTTCCAAAAATAACAGGATTAGAGTACAACTTCAATCTAAAACACAAGGAATGCCAAGAGGTAAAGCAACTGTGTACAGAGAGCTGAATGGGCACAAGGCTATGGCTCTGGTCAACCTACACAGATCTGAAACCAAAGATTTGCTTTTTTTTTACCTTTACTAAGATAAGATTTACCTAAAATTTTTATATATCATGGAGTAATATATGTGTATGTATTATGGAGTAATATATGCATATAATGATGTTTTAGTGCTTATTATTTTTTGTATTGAGAACATTTAAAATCTATTCTCTTAAACAGTTTCAAATACACAACGTACTATTGTTAATAGCACAATCAAAATATGATAGATCTCCTACCTAATATTTTGAATACTTAGTCCAACAGCTTTCCATCCCATCTCCACTGCTCCCCACCTCCAGAGTCACTGTCAATCACCACTCCATTTCCTGTTTCTGTGAGTTCAACATTTTTTAGATTTACATTATTATATGATTATCAATGAATGTGTCTATTGAAACTTTGATTTCCTCATCTGCAGTATAGAGAAGAAAATAACACACAGGAATGATGTGAAGATGAAGATGATGTGATAAAATCCACACCGGAGACGGATGCAAATTAAATGGTCTATGTATTTCAGCAGATATTATCATGATTAGCTCAACACACATAATTAGCCTGAATGTAATGTGGTTATTTTTCCCCAGTCTTTATGGAAACACACAGGCATTGGTAAATACAACATAAACTTAAGTGCTAAAATTCTGTCAACTGGAACAGAGACTCTAGAAATGGCCACCTAGTGGATCAAGTCTGTGGGAGAGTGTTCGATTAAGGCTGCTGCATGCACAGGTAGGATGACCAGGAGCCCACTGATAGCCTCCAAGGGTAGCAGTCCTTTAGGTCTTGATGTTGTAGTAGAGATTGGCAATATCCTGCAACACCCTGCCTTTCTCTATTACAGGAAAAACTCCACTGTAGCTGTTGACTTTTCTTCCCCCCTCAGTAGACACTGCATGTAGTTACTGCTCTCACTCCCAGTTCATCTTTTTGTTGACTTAGTAAAATTAGATATGTTTTTAATATATGTTCTATAGCCTGTGCACTAGATTACTTTTGCAATGCTTTATTCATTTGTGTAATTTCTCGAAAACAGATTTTTTTTTATTACTATTAGTAAGTTTCCCATAAAGAAAAAGCTTGGCTCTTTTTTTTTTTTCCCCTTTCTTTTCCCTCTCTCACTGGCCTTTGACTTTTCTAAGCTTTCAAGCTTCAATCAAACTGGGCTCAAATGCTATCTCTGCAAATAGCCTGACCTTGCCAATCACTCCTCCTTCTTTTGGATAATACGTGGCACCTTCTCACATCTCCTTACATTCTGCCTTTGACAATCTCACCAGGGGTTTTCTTTGGACTTTGTTCCTCAACCCAAAAGGTTCCCCGTTCTGCACTTCTTGCGTTCCCCAGTGTGAATAGCACTCTCGGCTACCTGACTATATTAAGAATGAAATGATCTCTACTTGAAGGGACACATCGATGGCATGACATTAAAATGAATACAGATGGCAGAGGCAAAACTTCAAAGATACAGTCCATTTGGTATACTTCCTTACAATGTAGGGGACTGAATCAAAACAAGGTTAAAAACCCACCTTTCTATTCTGGCAGCTGTGTCTGCCACTATTTAAACATTGAATTTTCATTTGGAGATAGTTTGTTTATCTATAATTTTGAGGCAATTATATTTGTGTAGTCCTTAGGAGAAGGAAAATAGAAAATGAAGAGAATAAAAATAATTATTTAGTAATACTTATTTCTATAATATTTAATATTATGATGCATTGGAAGATTAAGCTCCTTGAAAGGAGGATATTACCTATTCTTTTATTGTCCAATATATGTTTATGGGTCAATGCCTGGAAATTACCTTCAATAACTAGATGTTGAATAACTATGAAAAAATCGCAGTTAATTGTATAAATTATCTATTCACATGTTTGGTTTATGTGAATCCTCAAATAGCAGCCACTGTTTTTTATTATAAGTTAACAATAAGAATAAGAATAATAACAACAAATTGAAAGATTATATCTAATCTATATATCTAATATATAATAACATTCACTACTATTTCTCCTTAAACACCTTCTACTGATAATGATTATCTTTTTTCTTAGAAAAATAAATGAAAAGCAGTTTATAGTACCTTGAATACATTGTAATGAGGGAAAAAAGAGAGATGTAAGCCGGGTACCATGGCACATACGCTTGTAATCCCAGTGGCTTGGGAGGCTGAGGCAGGAGGAT
Source organism: Tamias sibiricus (assembly GCA_025594165.1). NCBI lineage: Eukaryota > Metazoa > Chordata > Mammalia > Rodentia > Sciuridae > Tamias > Tamias sibiricus. The sequence goes on along the minus strand of CM046672.1, from coordinate 23,030,271 downwards.
CATGAGTTCAAAGCAAGTCTCAGCAAAAGCCAGGTGCTAAGCAACTCAGAGAGACCCTGTCTCTAAATAAAATACAAAATAGTGCTGGGGATGTGGCTCAATGGGTGATATATGCCTGAGTTCAATCCCTGGTACCAAAAAAAAAAAAAAAAAAAAAAAAAGAGAGAGAGAGAGAGAGAGATGTATAATAATGATTAGGTATATGAGATCAAAATTATAATAGGCAATGATGAAACTATATAGGGTTTACATTCAAAACCATGGAAAGAAATTTACTGTGCATGTGTCTTATGGAAAGGCACAAAGATATGTATGTGTTAGAAAGATCAGTTTTGCACTGATGTGGAAGAAGGACAAGAAGGGAGAAGGAGAAGGAAACAGAAAACTCCCTGATAGGCCAAGTGAGAGATAATGAAAACTGAACCAAAGCAGGGGGAGGAAAAAAAGTTATTTTGGATTTAAGTTTCTAGGTAATGTCTTTTTAAAAGTTAGTATCTCAGCCAGTCGCAATGGTGCATGCCTGTAATCCCAGTGGCTCCAGAGGTTGAAACAGGAGGATTGTGAGTTCAAAGCCAACCTCAGGAAAAGTGAGGCACTAAGCAAGTCAGTGAGACCCTGTCTCTAAATAAAATACAAAAATAGAACTTGGGGTGTGGCTCAGTGGTCAAGTGCCCCTGAGTTCAATCTCTGGTACAAAAAAAAAAAAAAAAAAAAAAAAGAGAGAGAGAGAAAAAGAAAAACCTAATATCCCAGTGACTTGGGAGGCTGAAGGCTGAAGCAGGAGGATCACAAGTTTGAGACCAGTCTCAGCAAATTAGAGAGGCCCAGAGGAACTTAGCTAGAACATGTCTCAAAATTAAAAAAAAAAAAAAAAAAATAAATAAATAAAAATGACTGGGGATGTGGCTCAGTGGTTAAGGAGCCCTCAGTTTAATCCCAGTATCTAAATTAAAATAAATAGATAGATAGATAGATAGATAGATAGATAAAAAGGATTCTTACAGCATCCTTTGAATAATCACTGGTACACTAGAACATAAAGAGATGTAGATATTTCTTAAATTGAAGCTTTCTTATGAATTCTTGCTAAATTCTTGGTTGGTCACCAGTTCTATGTTTAAATTGAAGCAGTCATGACTTATGTGCAGAAAAATACATCTAACTTTCTGAAGGTAAGATAGCCTTCACTTTGAAAATGAGATTTGATGATTTTTATCTGAATTACATACAAAACAAACCTATATTACATAATCTCTGGGGGTAGGTGAGAGTTGCTATTTATGCTTCAGAGTTTTAAAGCCAATGAAGAATCTTGGCCTTCAAACCCACGTTGGAGGAGGACATGGTCCAAGATTCCCTTTCAGAAATGAAATCAGCTGGACAGCATCTAAGAAGTGAAAATACATAATGTATCCTTGAATATCTTCAGGGACAGAAAACACAATTGTATCATTGATTATCTCTTGAGTAGAATAAAGACTCTGAAATATTAAGTTGAAATATGTTTCTCTGAAAATTCAGTTCAATCCTTCTATTTCATCTCTCCTAAAAATACCATTCTTTCTCCTGATTCTCCTTCTTGAGCATAAACACATCTTGTTCTTTCCATGATATTTAAATGCCTATGATTTCTGGAGCCTTCTCCAAACAAACTTGCCCTTCTACATTCATGTTCTAGGTTGCAAAAGGCCAATAAATGAATACAATTTGGGCAATTGAAATTTTTCTCTTGGTTTTTGGTGATCGCTTTGGTTCACAGAAATCCAGGAGTTCTTTTCCAAGTACAAATCTCATCATGATAGTTCCCTAGTAAAATTTTCAGTAGACACATAACACTTTCTAGGAGAAGGACAAAGCCTTTCAGCAGCAAGAAAGGCCCCACCACATTATGACCACACTCTCTCTGTCTCCTCTGCCCTGCTCTGTAGCACCTGTCTCTCTGCTGCTCTGCCTTTGGTCATCTCCGTTCCTCATATGCACTAAGCTCTTTTCCAACTCAGTCTTATTATCCACTCTTGTGCTTCCAATCATCACATCTATTTTTATGTTGTGTTATGGTTTCCGTGTTTGTGTCCTCTTCCAAATTCATGGTGGAATATAATCTCCATCATGGTGGGATTAAGAGATGGAGCCTTATGGTAAATAATTAAGAAAAGAGAGCTCAGCTCTCATAAATTGATAAGTGCTTTGGAAAAACTGGAGGGGACTAATATAGGCCATGTCTTACTATTCTGCTATCTGAGGACATAGCATTCAGTCCCTCTGGAAGATACAGCAACAAAGAATCATCTTGGAAGCAGGAAAGTGAGCTTTCATCAAGAAGCTGAAGCTGCCGGTGGCTTGATGCTGGACTTCTCACATTCCAGTACTGTGAAAATGAAATTTCTGTGCTTTATACATTATATGCTTCCAGGCATTTCGTTATAGTAACAAAAATCAACTAAGGCATGTTGTCAAGTCTTTCTTCTATTAAGCTTTATCTTGACAAAACTTTTCTGGCATCCCTGCATGAGCTGTTGTTACACTCTTTTAAAGTGCTTTTCATTAATCTTTAGTACCTAATTGTACCTAAAGGGGAATTAAAAGTTATCTTAGTAATTAAATAAATTTGATTGTAATTCTCACTCAATCTAAATAATCATCAGAGAGAAAATCTCCAAAGAGCAATGATGTTTATTTGAGAATGACAGAACACTGCAATGGGAATACACATGAACTGGGGGGTGGGGGGGAGACGAGGGTGCTCAAGGAGGCTGAGACTTGGAAATGTTTTCAAAGTTAAAAGGGGAGAAATTTATATAAGCTACTGAGATACAAAGTTCATTAGTCGTGGGAACCCTAGGTAGGAATTGGCATCAGCTCACACTAGTGTAGATGCCCCTGATAGGCAACTTCATCTCACACGATCTCATCTAAATTGTTGCAGTTTTATATGTTAAAGATAAACTTTGTTATAGAAATCTGTGAACGTGCAGAAAGTATAGGAAAAGCCTGCAAAGCATAGGTGGGTGTTAAAGAAGAAATCTCTTCAGCTTGGGAGTCTGAAGCAGGAGGACCGTGAGTTCAAAGCCAGCCTCAGCAATTTAGGGAATCTCTAAGCAATTAAGTGAGATTCTGTCACAAAATAAAATATAAAAAGGGCTGGGGATGTGGCTCAGTGGTTAAGCACCCCTGGGTTTAATCCCTGGTATAAACAAACAAACAAACAAATCAATAATAAGAAGGCATCCTGTTTTGACTTTTGTGAAGTCCTTGAGAAAATATGTGTCTCAGAAAGGAAGGCATCAGCCCTCCCCCTTCACAACTTTCTGCCTTTAAATTTGCCTGGCTCTGACAAATAGATTTCATCTTGATACCATCACCTACTATACTATGTGGTCTACAAATATAGGGAATACATGTATAGTGTCTCCCATGGCATCCTTTGTAAGAAATGCAACCCCAGATGCACAGTAGAAATTCTTGAATATTAAATTAAATATGTCATTTAATCTTTTTGTTTCAAAATAATATCTAAATCATTAGATGTGGGGCATGTTCTAGGACTTCAGACTGAGGGTGAAATTATATCTACCACATAACATAGTTGTATGATTTTGAGAGAAGCTATTTAAACTTTAAGTCTTCTAACTTTTTTTTTTGTTGTTGTTTTTTCTTTAAATACACACTGGGATAATAATCAGGTGTTTTCAAGCTGGGCCCCGTGGTGTACACCTATAAATCCAGCAACTCAGAAGGCTGAGGAAGGAGGATCAGATGTTCAAGGTCAGTCTCAGTAATATTGTGAGAACCTCAGCAACTTAGACCCGTCTCAAAAATTAAAAATAAATAAATAAATAAATAAGGAATTGGTGGTATAGCTCAGTGGTATTATTGAACCATGGATTCAATCCCCAGTACAAATAACAATAATGACAATAATAATATTAATAAGTTTGGTCCTTCCCACTATAGTAATTAAAAGAATTACATGTAGTTTGGTGAGCACAATCCCTACTACAGAACAAGTTGGGGCTAGCTAGCTATGACTGTCTTACAGAAATCCTTCTAGGACTGATAAATACTGAGTTCTGGCTAAAGGGTTGTTGGAATGAGAGGATCCCAAACACAACATACAGACATGCAGGTAAAGCTCTGAAGTAGGGAGTCAAGATATTTATATTTAGTTTTGCTTCCACCATGGAATGCCTCTGTAATTCCATGTGAGCCTCAGTTTCCTCAAATATACAACAACAACAACAAAAAAGTTGGAATGCAATTGCTTACCCTCTCCTTCAGCCCTGAAATGTTGTGGGTCAAATATGCTTTGTAGACAGGACCTTCAATTCTGTAATATTATTTGAGGCACGTTTGGAGTACCTGCTCCTCTCACCACTGCCCTCAGGCTCTGTTGATGCAGGCAAATTGAAGAGGAGACAGGAGGCTATTATAGAGGAGACGCTGCGAAAAGGGGACTCATTTGACCTGACCTGTCTCCATCGATACCCATCCTGGGGTGATCGCTCAACTCTCCATTTGACAATGTAGACAGAGCCTGAGGAAGGTTTCGGGGCAAATACAGATTGAGATAGTGAAACTTGCAAAATACATGCTTGCTGCAAACTGTTTGATGATAAAGACTGTGCGCTGGCTCAGAGCATCATGTCTTCATGTAGTATGGTTTAATTTGCTTAACTCTACTTAGCTGGCCACATCTGCCCATGGTTTTGATTACACATCAAAATGAAAGTTTTCAAGAAAAGAACCAGATTGGTGTGGGTAATGCATGGATATGTAAAGTGCTCCGAGTTGTAATTTTTTTTTCCATGTCAATGCACAAAAAAAGGAAAATGATTTTATGAATTAACAGGCCTTAGCAGTGGGATGGGGACTAAGGGAACTAGTTTTGAAATGAGATTTGATGCAGACCGATCTTCATACTTGGGACCAATATATTCTAATGTCACTCACTTTTCTGAAAACTCTCAAGTTATTTCTGTGTCTTTATAATTCCTCAATTATGCTGTCCTCCTTACAATTACATTTTACACTGGTCATTTTGTCTGTGTTAACTACTTTCTAACCTTCATTTGCTTTTTGGTTTTGGTTTCAGTTTGGTTTGGTTTTATGATGAGCCAATTTGTATTTCAATTTTAGGCTTTAGTTTAACTCCTCAGAGGGAATTTTTCTTGATTTCTGAATTGGTTCCAGCAACCCCCATATTTCATTTTAAGTTATAATTATGCCCTACCCCAAAAAAAGTCTTATTAGAGTTCTAGCTTATAATAAGATATTTACTTATATCTTTATTCTTCCTTTCCAATGAACAATAGATATTTTTAGCACATGCATTATTTCTGCTTTGTCAGAGCCATGCTCCCAGCAGAGTGCAGAGCAGACACCAGTATATCTGGTTCCTGAAGCACTGAGTGACATGTTACAGGCAAGGTCCACAGCAGGGAATCAATAAAACACATTTTGCATTTTGTGGAAGCTTGACCTAGGCAAGTCACTCCTCTGGGGGAAAAAAAAAAAAAAAAAAAATATATATATATATATATATATATATTATATAGTATGTATATATATTATATTCAGTGTATATACAATATACATACATGCATATATATTATATATTATTATTTATATATTTTATATTAATTATAATATATCTATATATTTATATTAAATATAATATATTTATATTAATTATAATATAATTATATTATATTAATATATAATATTTATATATCATATATTAATATAATATATAATATATATTATATTCAGTGTATATACAATATATATACATGCATATATATTATATTCAGTGTATATAGTGTATATATGTATATAGTGTATATAGTGTATATATTCTGTATATAGTGTATATACACTGAATATAATATATAATATATATAACATATATAGAATACAATATATAATATATATATTCCAGTATCTGAAGAGGTCATTAAATAGAGAGATTTCTCATGTTGAGTCATTACAGAGGCTGAAGACACATGATCTTCAGATTTCTGAAGAACAAATTTTGGTCTGAATTGCACTACCTTCCTTCCTTCTTGACCATGTTTAAGTCTCAAATACACTAACCATAAGATCATCTAATCCCATCATTTTCTTCTAAATTTCAAAAACATAACCCAATGTCTGGAACAACTTTCTAAGCTGAAAATTAAAATGAAATGTGTTTCCTAAATTCATTTCTGGCCCCAAATGATTACTTAAGTAAATACCTGGGCATCTTCAGTGCTTAGACAAAAATGTATTCTATCACATATAAAATGAGGAACAGTGATAACAAGATGCTGTTTCTCATTCTAAAATTCTCAAGTGTCAGAGTGCTTTCTAATGGGTGCAGTCCGGCAAGAGGGGAAAGAATGCAGAGAGAGAGTCCCTGCCTGCTGATGGTGACAGGACCCTGGGATGTGTCAAAGGTAAAGGACCTATTGCTAGTGAGAGGTTGCTGCTGGCAGTGCCGAGCCTCTGGGGAAGAGGGCTGAGGTTGAATCAGCTCATCTGAGTTTGCTATATTTCGGGGTGAGTGGAAACAAGGGGCTTTGTTCATGCACCTGTTGTCTTTTTGAGATTAAAATGCTTGATTGGTCTGTCACTTTGCTACTTCTTTAATCTGAGTATATCTTAGATTAGAGAGAGCATGAAAATCACATCATCTACTAATGTGACAGCAAAATGAGTTGTACACACGTGAATATTCCTAGGTCTTCCTAATAAGGCAAGTTATATGAGAAAATGTAAATTTGTTTATTCTTTGAAAACATAAAAAAGTGGTAGTTTAATGCAAATTAAGTGCATGAAATTTCCCAAAGTGAAACCACAGGATTTTATAATTCTAACTACATTTTAATCAAAAGACGGGATCCTTTAAACAAAACCCTTTTAGTTAATTGAAGTGTAATTTTAAAAATGCAGAAATATACCAATGCTCACAGTACAGTTGGCATTTACACAAAACATCCTGGCATTTACACTATGGAATAATTTGCTGCTGTAACAAATAAAGAAGCAGATCCAGTTAGAGTTCATACTGCTTCTTTCCCTGTTGTCTTTTCCTGGAATTCAAGAACCAAATGGAGGAGAGATGTACCAGAAGACTCCCAGAATTCAAATTTATTTATGGAAGCATTAGTTCAATACATAGTTTTAAAAATTCTTATCTTACCTCACAGAGTTCTCTTAAAACTCTCCTGATGGAAGCAAAAAATAAAAAGATAGATAAAAAAAATTAAAAAGGGAAAAAAAAATGAATGAAGAGGTTTACTTATAAATATAGAAAATACTTCCAGGATTGAAAAAGACTCATGACTGTTGCTCCATTTCAGTGTCCAACAAGCTCAGATGGAGCTGAAATGCAAGTCTAGGTGAGTAAATTAGGACAACAGTGCACCAATGAGAAATGAGAGCACTGCTCATTGCATTAGAACCTAAGAGTTGCAAAAGATATGATGGCGATTATTGTGCTAATGCTTGCCGGAGGTGTCCTACAAGCCCCAGCAAAGTGAATTTCATCTCTTGAAGTCTCTTCTCTAATTGACACAAAATGCAACTCCCTGGAAGGAGATTTGGCTGCTACCTTCAGGGCCGTGGGTGCTTTATCTTAATGTTTTATTGATGGGATTCTGCTGTGCCCATCACTGGGACAGCATCAGGAGACTCATTAGTGCAACTTGCTCTCACTTCTAGAGATCCTTTACCGATCTTTTTTTGCTGGTTTAAAAAGCAGGAGGAGAGAGAGAGGGTGATCTAAGCAGTAGCTAAAGCGTTGTTTAAATCAGGAAATCACGGGCAGCTTTTTGCTCCTCTGTTTTGAAATTTATATTTTATTGTATACTTTTACCTGTGGTTCCCCAACAAGAAATTATACTACAAATTCAATGTCTCTGCCCGGATAGATTTTCCTGTTTTTCCTCTTAAGCTGTGGTCAGTATACACTCTTGACTCAAATATACAGAATGCTTGCAACTTTTTAAATAATTAACTTTGTCATGTTAGAATGATATTAAAAATGTAGATGTTAAAATTGTACCCACATCATAAATGTGCATGTTTCATGTGTTCTAGAGGTATATTTCCATAGTGTTCTTGGGCAATCTTCACCCCATAAGCATAGACCATTTTTGAGATGAATAATTCACTTAGCATTTAACTAAATGTTCTTTGGCTATTTTAGTTCTGAAGAATTCTTCTACCATTACATTCTAAAATGGGAAATTAAAATCACTTTATCAGTAATTCCCAGAATTTTGCAGTTTAAAATCTTATCATGTAGTGGGGTATTATAAGAAGACAACATACACAATGCAAAGATACAGACCGCTATAAAATTGTGTGTGTGTGTGGTTGTGTGTGTGTATTAGTTCAAGAAGTGTGTTTATCAATATATTATCTCTCTCTGCAGACTAGGTGGCCATAGGTTCCTAGGGTGGTACATTCTCAAATAAATGTAGGACAACTCTCATCACCTATTTTTTTAGTATTCATGTATTAACTAGCAACATGAGGTGGAAAATGTGTATCGATGGTTTATTCAAAGCACATAGGCCTACTGGACCACTCTGTACGTAATCATGGGGAGGGTGTTTGTGTTGGCTCTGCACACTGAGCAGCAGGGGTATGCATTGTAAATACACAATATGTTGTAAAGACACTGCAGGACTTCATTCTTTTTGCTTCCATAGAACGCAGTGATGAAAGGTGGACAGGATCCTAGGTTCTGATTCCTCCTATTTACAACTAGTCAGAGCTGTGGGCCAGGCACTTACTCTCTTTCACTTTCTTGGTATATAATTATAAAACAGAAATATTATTGTCTATTTTACAGTGTGCCAGTAAGAATGGATAGAAGTAATCATAGTTTTAGCTGTGTGATTGACACTTAAGAAGCATTAAACATATTATTGGTGGTAATGATGATTGTTATTAGTGTCAATATTATTTATTGTAATTGTTCACACATCTTTTTTAGACATTGATTAGGTTTAATTTTTATTTTGTTATGTGTCAAAACTTGTGAATTTTTTCTGGTTCTCATTTATCAATTTAATCTACAATCTATTATTTCAATTATGATAGATACCTCAAATGTTTACTAAGCTCCATTTCCTTATGGTTCCTGATTATAAATGAAGTCATTTTGAATAATTTAACTTATAATGCTGGACTGATAGTATACTTATATGCTAATAAAGTATGAAAACTCAAAGGCTATATCTGACTTTCAAATTTAAAAAGTATTTAAAACACAGAATATCTATAGTACAATATGCTCTATTCAGTTAAAGCATATTCTTAGGTTTTCATGTGTATCTTTAAAATATAATGATAAATTTAAAACATATATGTGACTATTAACAAAGCAATTTTTTTTTACAAAGGTGTTCTTTTGCCTTTGGAGTACTGATATAAGTCATAGAACTGATTTTCTATGACATTGTTTGTGTGTGTGTATATATATATACATATGCACGTACATATTTACATACAAATATACATGCACATACATACTCATACATATATGCATATAGATATATACAGTATATAATATATATAAAATGTCATTTGTATATTAATATATATTATCAAATATATAACATTTTGTGGTATTAATGGTTTTTTTTGATTAAAAGTTTTTTGAAATTAAAAATGGAATGCATGCAAAAGAGGACTTCTTACTGAGTTACAATTGCATTTCAGCCCTTGCTCTGTCAAAGTAGCTTTTCTAACCTGAAGAATGTCATTTCATCTCATTCCATTTCAGTTTGCTCATCTTTAAAATTTATAGTTGGCCATCCTAATACATCTGGAATATAATTTCAAATAGACTGTAAGCAAAAATATGAAATAAATTAGATGAGACACTGCCCTCAGGAACTGTGATCCAAATGAAATAATATTAAAGCATTGAGTGTTAGGGAAGATGTCCTCAATATAACTTGTAGCCAAACTGATCCAATGAAACTTATAAATCATGAGATATGATACTTTGGAGTTTAAGACAATGTGTCAACTCAGGGTTATCCCTGACTTCTGTTAACTAATCAAGATTGGTTATGGACTATAGTCTCTAATTTCTAAATCCTATAATTTATTATCCCATGTTTGAATATAATAATATGGAGTCAGGTTAATTAATTACACAAACAGCCAGTAACTGCTGGAGGTAAGTTTTAAGCACTAATCTTTCTGACTTTGAAAATTCACATTTAGTTTTCCTTTTCACAACAGTCATATAAGTGAAAGAATCAATATAAAGAAGAAGTTGAAAAGTCCTAGTGCTACACCAAGTTATGAAGGAGAAGGAAGAGTAAAGACAAGTCAAGGGCCATTGTGTTCCATGTAAAACATTTCTAACATAGATATCCTAGGAATTCTGTGGTTCAGTGATCATCATAGAAAAGGATAATGTTATATTTTTAATGTATTCACCCTTGACCTTCCTACTCTGAGAGGATTAACCCTCATTTATTAACAAACAAACTAACAAACAAACAAACACAAAAACCTGAGCAGCTTTACCTAATAAAGCAAGTATCCTTTGAGATTTTGGAAGAAAATGATAAAATCTGTACTATGCTATTAAAAACATCACACCTTAAAACTTGGTAAGAAAAATGTTAATGTGGTCTAGAAAAAGAGGGTTTAGAAAGAAAACACAAAAGCAGAATATTAGCAAAGATTTTCCTCCTCTTTTGGATAAAAAGTTTACACCAGGACTGATTATACAAGCTCTACATACTTCACATGCTTATATAATAATCTGTCTTTAATTTCTCATTGGTTGACATGTGATTGTTTGCCTTAATAATTATGGGATATTAATGAAGTTTAAAAGAAAGAGAACCTCTAGACATTACATAATATTTTCAGGAAACTGGACTAGTTGCACCCAGTGTAATTATTTTGCTCTTATAACTCTTCTGATATAAATGGGTAAAACCTGGTAAGCTGCTTGATGTAGGGCTAGTCTTATCAAAGGTGTATGTTATAGAGAGAATAATGGTTCTCCATGGGTATCCATGTGAATTTATTTCATATTATACCCCAAATTATCAACTATTGGATTTATGTTTAATCTGAAAATATGACCTTACCCTCAAATCAAAGAGGAACCCTAACCGTATAAGCCATTGTTAGGAGAAAATACAGAGTAATGTTCAATATTTCTTTAAGGAGAAAATCATGTGTAACTGCTGGAGAGGTGCAGGAGCCCTGTTTGGGGATTGACTTGAATTGCAGTTGACTATGAGCCGTGGAGATTTGGCCATTGTCGCCACCCGTAGTCTCACGGGATTTGTTGCCGGATCTCGAGTGACTTGGCCGAAATTGCTGATCGGGTCAGGGCCATTTTAGTGGTGTGTTTGGCGTGTGTTAGTTGTTGTTAGAACCAGAGAGAAAAGTTATCAGAATAAAAAGCTGTTTGTCTCCAGTTTGCTTCTGAAGTTCTTCCCGCGGCTCCATTGCTCCAAGCGCTTCAGGCGGCAACAGGTGGCGGCCCATACGGGGAACTTCGGAGCGGACAGGTAAGAACTGAAAGGTCTCTAAAGATGGGTTCGAATATAACTGAATCCCAAGTGATAGAGGCTATGCAAAGACTCCTTGATATACCTGACTCTGTTCTCAGTGAGGAGTATATAGACAAAAGTGAAAGTGATCAAAAAAGTGTAGATTCCACTGGGCCAACTGAGACCAGTAAAGAGAGTATTAGAAGAGACCCAAAAATGACAAAAATCCAAGCTATTAAAGCTATTCGGGAGTTATTGGCGAAAGCTGAAGGATACTTGCTCTCACTGGAACCTGGGCCTCAGGATATTGCTGTCAGTGAAATTAGCAGTGGTGAGGAATCTAGTAAAAGTGATCCTGAGAAAATGAGGAAAAAGAAATTTAAAAAGACCGAGAAAAAGGTCCGTCAGGCAGAGGAGTCACTTGTGTCCTCTACTCCCCCATGGGTGGAATCCATTACAGAAAATATGAAGGGCATTACTAGGCATTTGCATACCCTAGAAACAGAAATAAAAAGTCTTTCTGATCGCTTATGCGCTCTTGAGGACAACTCACAGATACATTGGGAATCGCCAGCATTTGAAAAGAAAAATGGACAGAGTGTCCATCAGTCAGTAGATTTCAAAACAATAAAAAATCTCAAAGAGGCAGTAATGACTTATGGGCCCCAAGCTCCTTTCACGTTGAGTATGCTGGAGTCCCTTAACACCTTTAGCTTAACCCCCTCAGACTGGAAAAGTCTATGTAAAACAACATTAAGCGGGGGGCAATTCTTGGTTTGGCGATCGCAATTCCAAGAACTTTGTATAGAAACGGCTAAAAGAAACGCGGCTGCAGGGTTTGAAAACTATAATATAGACATGCTCACAGGAGAAAGGCAATTCGCAGACTTACAGGCTCAAACAGATTATGACCCAGATATATATGCTCAGATAAATGCAGCTGCCTTAGAGGCATGGAAAACTGTACAAGGACCTGGGGATCTACAAGGTAGCTTGTCAAAAGTGATTCAAGGACCTAATGAGCCGTATGCCGACTTTGCTGATCGACTTTTGAGAACTGCAGGTAGTGTGTTTGCAGATGTTGACCAAGCTATGCCATTAGTTGTTCAATTAGCTTATGAAAATGCAAATAAATGGTGCCAAGCAGCCATTAGGCCATGGAGAACTAAAAAGGATCTTTCCGTATATATACAACTATGTAAAGATATAAATGACACCTTTGTCACAGGAAATGTGATTGCAGCCTCAATGAGAGGTGCTTCCTCTCGAAATTTCACAAAGGCTAAACATAGATATTATAATCAATCAGGATATTCCAGGCAAAATTATCATAATCAATCAGGCAATTTTAGGCAAAATCCCAAAAGAGAAATAAGACCAAGCTCATATCGTGCCCCAGGCCGCTGCCCCAGGTATAAAAAGGGAAATCATTGGGCCAATAAATGCCATTCAAAATTTGACATCCATGAAAATCCTTTGTTCAGGAATTCAAAAAACGGGGCATGGGGCCCAATACCCCGGGGCCCACAAATGTACAGGGCATTGCAGAAGGAGTATCCTCAAGCATCCACTCAGATGCTTCCCCGACACAATCCCTACTACCCATCCACTCCCTCGCCAGAGGAACAAGAGGAAATGCAGGATTAGACCTCTGTTCCACTGCCCGAATAGTGTTAACACCTGAAATGGGGGTTCAACTGATTCCCACAGGAGTCAGGGGACCTCTTCCCTCAGGGACTTTAGGACTTATTATTGGGCGTAGTCCTAAAAGCTTATTAGGTTTGCAAGTGACCCCAGGTGTAATAAACTCAGACACAAAGGGGAAATAAAAATAATGCTTAGCTCACCCCAAAGTATAAGTTCTGTTAATCAAGGAGATAGAATTGCTCAGTTGCTTCTCCTTCCCAATTTACATAATTCATTTAAAATGGGTATGCCTCAAGAAGGGAACAATAGAGGATTTTGTTCCACTGACTCAAGTCCCATGGCTTGCTGGGTTCGAGACTGTTTAAGGAGGCCTATGAGTAAAATAAAAATCCAAGGAATAGAAATGGAGGGATTAATAGATACTGGAGCTGACTCTTCCATTATTAATTTACGCCAATGGCCCAAGCACTGGCCTCTGCAAAAAGCTTCAACCAGTTTAAGAGGCTTGGGATATAATAACCTCCCAGATAAAAGTGCAGTAATTTTAAAATGGGAGGATGATGAAGGCCATAAAGGAACATTTCAGCCTTATGTTTTACCTAATCTACCGGTTACTTTATGGGGAAGAGATATTTTGCAACAAATGGGAGTACACCTTGCAACCAAGCCTGCAGATGTTAAATGTGAAAACCTACAGGGTAATCTTAACCATAAAAGAACTCATTATCAAAAAGTACAGAGTAATCTTAACCCTAAAAGTAATCATTGTCATAAAGGAAAAAGATATTTTTTTTCGGGGCCACTGAGAAAATAATTTTGAAAATACCATGGCTTTCTGATAAGCCAGTGTGGGTCCCTCAGTGGCCCCTATCTAAAGAGAAATTACAAGCGGCCCACCAATTAGTTCAGGAACAATTAGAAGCAGGTCATATAGAACCTTCCACCTCTCCCTGGAATTCCCCCATATTTGTGATCAAGAAAAAGTCAGGAAAATGGCGATTGTTACATGATCTTAGACAAATCAATAAAACCATGCAAGTTATGGGGCCTACTCAACCTGGACTTCCTAGTCCCGTAGCTATTCCAAAAAATTTCCATCTTATTACTCTTGATATAAAGGATTGCTTCTTTTCTATTCCCCTACATCCTCTGGATGCCCCCAGGTTTGCTTTTTCCGTTCCTTCTATGAACAATAATGGCCCTGATCAGAGATATCAATGGAAGGTTTTACCACAGGGAATGGCTAATAGCCCCTACCATATGCCAAATATATGTGGACAAGGCTATCCAACCCATTAAAAATAAATATCCAAACCTCATGTGTCTACATTACATGGATGATATTTTATTGGCCCACCCTAATCAAAAAATCTTATTTAATATATTCAGTGATGTGGTAGAAAATTTAAAAAAAAATATGGATTATATATAGCAGAAGAAAAAGTTCAAACCAGATCTCCCATATTATATTTAGGATTTAAAATCATGGATACTTTTGTTAGACCCCCAAAAATTTTAATAAATAAAGAACATTTGACCACCCTCAATGATTTCCAAAAACTACTGGGAGACATTAATTGGCTTCGCCCTACACTAAATCTCACTACTGGCCAACTAAAACCATTATTTGACATCCTTCGTGGAGATCCTGATCCATCTTCACCACGAACATTGACTCCTGATGCTAGGAAAGCTTTAAAGTTAGTAGAAAAAGCCATCGAAGGAGCTCATTGTGATAGATTTGATTTAACTCAACCGCTGATGTTGATTATTATTTCTTCACAATATACACCCACAGGAGTATTTTGGCAACAAGGGCCTTTATTATGGATACATTTGCCCGTCTCTCCTAAAAGTATAATTGAATCTTATACCTCCATGGTGGCTAAACTTATTCTTCAAGGACTTAAGACTTCTACTAAAATATTTGGCATTCACCCTGCTACTATTATTACTCCCTATTCATCATCACAGATTGAATACTTATGCTTCAATGATAATGATTGGGCTATAGTTAAATGCTCTACTTCTGCAAATTTTGATAATCATCTTCCTAAGTCCCCTATATTATCTTTTTGTATTAATCATCCTATTATATTTCCACAGGTAATAAAAAATCAACCTATTCCTAAGGCATTTAATGTATTTACAGATGGGTCCTCAAATGGTACTGCTACAGTAGTCACTAAAAAAGAAAATATGACTTACATAACTGCACACAAATCAGCTCAACTAGTGGAACTAGAAGCTGTGGTAAGAGCTCTGGAAAATTTTAGGGACCAGCCCGTAAACATTTTTTCAGATAGCCACTATATTGTACAAGCAGTCCCAAAATTAGAGTTAGCAGGACCAATAGCACCTCATACTCCAGCCTTTAAATTGTTTTATCAAATACAAAAACTTTTGTGGGCAAGAAAAGAACCTCTATTCGTAGGCCATATTAGAGCACATACTAATTTGCCTGGTCCCCTCCATGAAGGTAATCAAAAGGCTGATGAACTTACAAAAACAGTATTTATACTTTCATCGCTACAACAAGCTACTTTATTTCATTCCCAGTTTCATGTCAACAACACCACCTTGCAACGTAGGTTTAAAATCACAAAGGAGCAAGCCAGAACAATTGTAAAAGATTGTAAATCTTGTATGACACATTTGCCCAATCCTCATTTCGGAGTTAACCCTAGAGGATTAATGCCCAATCATTTGTGGCAGATGGATGTTACTCATGAGCCAAGTTTTGGAAAATTGCGATTTATTCATGTGACCATAGATACATGCTCAGGCATGATTTTTGCTTCCTTATATTCTGGAGAAAAAGTTAAAGATGTTACATCTCATTGTTTGCAAGCTTTTGCTGCATTGGGCATCCCCAAAATGCTTAATACAGATAATGGCCCCGCATATACGTCCTCATCTTTCAAACAGTTTTGCGCAAAATTCAATATATCCCATAAAACAGGCATCCCATACAATCCTCAGGGTCAGGGCATTATTGAAAGAGCAAATGAACACTGAAAATTATGTTATTAAACAAAAAGAAGGAAATTGGAAAAGTCCTAAGGACAGATTGGCAGTTGCCCTGTTTACCTTAAATTTTTTAACTTTAGACTCTAATGGTTATTCTGCTGGAGACAGACATTGGAATCCACACCAACAACATAAACCTTTGGTTTACTGGAAGGATGTTCTTTCAGGTACATGGAAGGGTCCAGATCCAGTATTAATTTGGGGAAGAGGATCTGTTTGTGTTTTTCCAAAAGACGAATCCTCTCCAATATGGATACCATCTAGATTAATAAAACAGGTACCACATCAAAATGATCAAGATGAAGTTATTGAAGAATCAAGATTAATAAAAAAGGTACAAAATCAAGAGGACCAAGATGAAGGTATAGAATGATTCCCTCAAAAGAGTCCTTCAAAATATTTCACAACTTAAGTGTCATTCCTCCCGGCCGGGACGAGGAGATCTCTCTTTAGTGTGCACACAATTGTATTTTTTTTTTTTTTCTTTTTATACATGTCTTTATGTCTGTACATTTGTCTATATTTCATGTTAATGTGACGTCACAAATATATGTTTGTATGTTTGTTCGTCTGTCCAGTGTGACGTCACAAAGAACAAAGCGCTTATGAAAAAGAAAATATATATATATGTATATATATGGATCCAAATAACTTTAATTCATTTTAGGTTAAGAGTATTCAATTTAGGTAAATAATTTTATAAATGAAGGTACTTTCAATTTTGATTTATAGGTGTCCCTGGGACTTCTCTTTAGCAAACAATATGACTAGTGCTATATAACCTGATATTTTGGTGTTTTGACTTAAGATTGTTTATTTGTTATTAACTTCATTTGTTTAATAGCTCATTAATTTCAATTATCTCAACAGGTAAAAAATTGCTCTGTATACAGAGACTCAAGGCTTCCAGCTAACAAATTATTTCTCTCAAGTGCCTTTACCTTTTCTTTAATCTATCTTTAATGCAGTAATTACCCTCAGTCTTTCTTTGTTTTGTTCTAAATATGACATTTTTCCAACTTATGTTTGTAGAAGCTAAACCAGCGATGTATGTGAACAAAAATCAACTTTAATTTTCTAATCTAATTATTCTATTTTGTAGTTTGACAACTCACCTCTTGACTCAGTGCTGCAATAGCACTGCCTTTCCTTTAATAATTGATGCTTGAGTTTCTAGGTAGCGGGCCCTGAAGATTTCCCGGTGGCATTGTCTAAACATAAAAAAGACGTCTGCTGCTCAAACATCAAACAACCTCACCAACAGTGTGGCCTCTGCTCTACATGCATGGGGCCTCCTACATCAACATGTTATAACAAATGGACATTTTGATCTTTCATTGTTTGGGACTTTACGGGACAATGCCTTGCAGGTATTTGTCTAGAGAATTCAGTGTGTTACTTGATGGAACTTAGGGCAGCTGATTTGTTTAAACAATTTGATATGCTATGCAATTTGGCTCATCACCAAAAGGCTTGTTGCCTTAAAGCCGCAACATCTCCTCACAATTGGACGGCTGTTAGTCATCATATATAGTCGATCCTAAAGGGCTCCATTGGATGGCTGGTTAGCCAATGACGGGTAAGATCCCCAGAGGGGGACAACCTAAGACAGGCACAGTTGCACGGGACAGTCTCATGTGGCCGACATATCAACCTAAGACAGGAGTCAAGGGCACAGCCTTGATTATCCGATGATGGGTAAGAATGTTGGTTGCACATAGACGTCCTAGAGCATTACCTCTTTTAAAACAAAAAGGGGGAAATGTAGGAGCCCTGTTTGGGGATTGACTTGAATTGCAGTTGACTATGAGCCGTGGAGATTTGGCCATTGTTGCCACCCGTAGTCTCACGGGATTTGTTGCGGGATCTCGAGTGACTTGGCCGAAATTGCTGATGGGGTCAGGGCCATTTTAGTGATGTGTTTGGCGTGTGTTAGTTGTTGTTAGAACCAGAGAGAAAAGTTATCAGAATAAAAAGCTGTTTGTCTCCAGTTTGCTTCTGAAGTTCTTCCCGCGGCTCCGTTGCTCCAAGTGCTTCAGGCAGCAACAGAGAGGCATCAGGTTAAGATTAAATCTTTATATCATATTTAGATGAGTTCCTGCTCTTTTAGAAATTAATTTGAATTAATCATGATCCTTCGACCTTTGCCGTGCATTTTTTTTTTTTTTTTTTTTTTTCTGTAGCAGAATTAGTCCATAGCCCAGCAGCCTCACAAACTTGGAGGACTGATTTTCAAGTCTGGCCTGGGGATAGGAAGTCAAAAGCTGGCAGAAGACGGATGCTCTGCAGAAGTGACAAATTTAGTTTCCTGGAGAAAGTTGCTGACTGCAGTGTTCCAAGTGGAGAAGCTTATCTGCTCTTCCAGATGTTGAAATAATGACAGATGCTTAGAGAAGGCTTGACAAGAGGAAGAAAAGAGCCCACTATAGATTCTAACCTGCTCTTATGGAGGAAAGTCACAATTATGAGATTCCTATTGTGATAGAGTCTGTTAAACATCTTCATAGACAAAACTTGATTATTATTACCTTATGCAAATCTACAGAGGAAATGGAAGAATACTGTGCTGCTGAAGATATAGACAGCACAGGATTATGACTCCTCTCCTATTGGGATTAATACATTATTATATCATTCAACTGAATATGAGGTGACCTCTCTGAATGACAGGACACAAGTTTATCCTGACTGCTTGTGTATAACTGTGTTTTCCAGAGCTATCACAGTTGGATGGGCTTCCCATTGTTTGCTCTAATTGCTCTAATGTTTGTTCTAATTCCATCCAAAAAAGTCCCATTTCCTCCAATTCATATATTAAAGATGTGTTTTAAAATCATTAACATAGCTAGATACTTAAATGAGGTCTTAAATGATTACTTATAAAAAAAGTGCAAGTAGCAAACCTTAGTCAAGCAATTTGTAATTTGGGGCAGTTGCACAAAAACAAACAAGATATTGACATTGGTGATAGATTAAAAAGTGAATAAAAAGATGAATGATTATGGATAATTTAACTTGTTTAAAATGCTCATAGCTGCATTTACTTGAAATAATGATGGTAACTTACCTGCATGTGTGTTTGTGAGTGTGTATGTGTATGTGTGTGTGTGTAGAAAAAAAAAATGTGGTATTTTGTAGCTCTGTATCTTTTTTAGAATGTTATACCTCCCCTGCCCCTTTCTGATTTTCTTTAAAAGAGGTCATTCAACCTCCTATGGGAGAAACTAGTTCTTAGCAGAAGAAAACTACCCAGTTGTAAAATATAGTTTGCAAGATGAGAGAAACATTTATCCAAACATTTTGTCTTTCCTAAGAGATTTTGTTACATCTTACATGGACTGCTGAAAGAACATTTTTATAGTTTCCTTTGCAATAACTTCTCATTCATGGCTGAAAAGCACTTATTATGAAATTATTTCTGCATTCCGTCCAAATTCTTGACAGTGCCCTCTGAACCCCATTCCTCTGGTAAATTACTATAGGACTGAATCTGAAGGTGTTATGCCAGCTAGATGAACAGGTGCACAAAAAAAGGGGGCCTTGGGAAACTCAGGACAGAAGCACAATAAAGGGGTAAGGACCTGGGCAGGAGCAGCCCAGTTGGTTTCAAACAAAATCTTCCTTAGCTCCCTGTGGGGGTTCTGGAATGTTTGCTCTAATTCCATCTGAAAAAGTCCCTGAAATCACTTATTTACATCACATATGCTTATACTCATCCCTGCTTGGAATGGTTAACAAAACAAACAGAATCCCAGAACTTCTGTGAGAGTAAGAGCTATTTTTGCCACAAATATGTTGATTCTCAAATCCTTAATTTGGATTTTTAGGAAAAATATAGGCATCTATCTGCGATAGCAAACAGGAAGACATGAGCAATAGGAACATGATATTAAGGGAATAATTCTATAAACTGGCCCATTGTGATGACCCCAACATACTTTTTCTTTAAAAAGGCAATTTATCTGCAGCCCATCCTGCCTAAAGTCAATGGGATATGTTATATTTCCTTAGCAAACTACCTGTTATCTGCAGGAAAAATGCAGGCCTAAAGTGCTGATAAAAAGAACACAAGCTACCCTGAAGGTGAAAACGTTTGTGACCTTACACAGAGCAGATTCCAGAAATCAGGGAGATAAGGATAATTCCTCTTAACCACAAAATCTGTAAAAACAGGTTCCAATTAGACCCAGTCAGTAAGTCAGCATGGCCCCAAGTGGCTTAGGGTTGTCATGCACACTGAGGACTTGAAAGTTTGATGTCATCCTGCTATCAGTCAAAAGTCAAGAAGTGGAGGGGGAAAGACTATTTGGGAGACCAGGAGGGGTAAATTGTCCCTCTTTTCTCTGAAAAGACCTACTCTCTCTTTTGAGAGTGGCCCCGTTTCTCCTTTTCCTATTTAATAAACTCATGCCTGTTATTGTGATAAAATGTCTGAAAATTTTCTAGCCTGATTGCAAGAATAGCAGTTTGAAGAGAGGAACCCTGTGCTGCCTCAGTTACACAGGACACCTCGTCCATGTAACCAGTAAATGGTGAACATGCGTGTGTACTTTTTACTGTCTATTATATATGTCACTGGAGAGGATATTCATGGGTTAATCATTGAACAGGATATGAACTATGGGTGATAACAACTCAAAAAGCTTAACAGTAAAAATCAAACAACAGCCCAATCAATAAATGGGCTAAGGATCTGAACAGACACTTTGCAGAAGAAGATATACAATTGATCAACAAATATATGAAAAAATGTTCAATATGTCTAGTAATTAGAGAAATGCAAATCAAAACTACTCTAAGATTTTATTTCATGCCAGTCAGAATGGCAGTTATCATGAATACAGACAACAATAAATGTTGGCAAAGAAGTGGGGGAAAGGCACATTCATACATTGCTGGTGGGACTGCAAATTGGCATAACCACTCTGGAAAGCAGTATGGAGATTCCTTAGAAAACTCGAAATAGAACCACCATTTGACCCAGTTATCCCACTTCTCTAAACCCAAAGGACTTAAATCAGTAATGCAGCCACATCAATATTTATAGCAGCTCAATTCACAATAGCTAAACAGTGGGAGCAACCTTGATGCCCTACAATAGATGAATGGATAAAGAAACAGTGGTATATATATACACAATGAAATATTACTCATCATTAAAAAAGAATAAAATTATGGCATTTGCAGGTAAATGGATGGAGTTGTAGAATATCATGCTAAGCAAAGTAAGCCAATCCCCCCAAAACAAAAGCCAAATATTCTGTGTGATAAGTGGATGCTTATCCATAATGGGGGGGGAGTCATGGGGAAAATGGAGAAACTTTGGAAAAAGGGGGGGGGGGGGATGGGGCAGGGAAGATGGTGGAATGAGATGGACATTATTACCCCAGGTACATGTATGACTGCACATATGGTGTGACGCTTCATCATGTACAACAGAGAAATGAAAATTTGTGCTCAATTGTATACAATGAATCAAAATGAATTCTGCTGTCATATATACCTAATTAAAATAGATTATTAATTAATAATAAAAGAGAATCCCATAAAAAACTGATGTATTCAAAATTATTATTCCTCAGGATTATTTTTTATTGCAGAATCTATGTTCCAAAATGATTTATTCAGATAATAAATCACATGCCTAATCTTTAATATAGCTAAGGTTATACCATTTGATACATTTGCATATTCCCTAGAAAAATAGGTTTCAAGTTTTATATATATTTACTAAACTAATATTCCAATCTATTTCAATAAAAATCACACTTTTTTTCCTTTGTGATAAAATCAAACATTTGTCCTCTTAACTATTTTTAAGTACTGTATAGTAGAGGCAATGTGTGCACATTGGTGTGCAACAGTTCTCTGTAACTATCTTATCTTGCATGATTGAAAATCTGTATTCACTCATTTGCTTACATCATAAGGGTGGGATCATATAAATGACTACATTATTTCACTCAGTATAACTTCCTCCAGCTTCACCACTGCTGTACCATGTGGCTGGATGTCATTCTCTTTTTTAGGTTGAATAATACTTCATTGCATAATATGCCACAGTTTTAAAAAATATATATATTCTTCTATGGATGGACAATTTGATTGCTTCTACAGAGCTTTTGGCTATTGTGAATAGAACACTACTGAATATAGGAGTATGAACACGTCTTTCAGGTCCTTAAAATTCTTGCTATTTTCTGTTTTGTTGCTTTTTGTAGTGGACATCCTAATGGGTGTGAGGTGATATCTCATTATGCATTTAATTTGCAAGACTTCCATTTCCCTAGTGATTAGTGATGTTTGTTGAGTATCTTTTCATCTTCTTCCTGGCTATTTGCACATCTTCCAGAGCGAATGCCTATTCAGATCCTTTAGTCACATTTTAATTAGATTATTTATTTATTTATTTATTTATTTATTTATTTTTTATTTTTATAATTTTTAATATGTACAACTCATAGTGCATGTATTTAGCATCTTTTTACATACAATTGTTTGTATACAGAGTATATTCATACAATTCAGGTCTTCAATCATGCATTTAGGAAAATAATATCCATCTCATTCAAACACCTTTTCTTTTTTTTTTCCTTTTCTCCCTCTCCCTCCCCCCTTGCTCCCTCCCTTACTCTCCCTTCCCTTTGACCATTCTAGTGCTCTTCTAGTCCTCGTATGTACCCTCCCATCCAACAATACTATGAACTAGCCTCCTTATATCAGAGAAAACATTTGGTACTTGGATTATTTTTCTTGTTGTTGAATTATAGCTGTATTTTATATGTGGATGTTAATCCTGTATTAGATGTATGCTTTGCCAACATTCTCTTCCATCTTTTTAGATTGATTTAATTTTGATTTTTGTAGAATTTTATATTCATGAAGCATGATAAGAAGTTTTACCTTGTGTTTGTATGATGTTCAAATAAATCACAGTCTAGCAGCAATGAATTCTAATAGTTTAGTGTTAGATTTAATATACACATTTTTCCTCTACTTTGTCACACCATTTCTACCTATACCACTGTCATAAGCGAGCTAGCTATGTCATTAACATATATCAAACATGTATGTGTCTTTCCAGAATGTTCAAATTCATTGAATAGCAATAAATTTGCAGGCTATGCCACTTTCATGGGTGACAGTTCACTAGATACTTGTGGGTCACCTGATAGTCCTAAACTAGACAAACAAAAATTCTTTTAGTCCAATCTTAAATTCTAATAACTATAACACTCAAGTCACACATTATACTTTACCCAATTACACACAAATAGGTCACAAAAAGTCTATAACAGGGTTAAGGCAGCCTCCAGTGTTCCTTCAGAAGACTCAATTGATAGCAAGAATAGAGAGCAAATTCTAATGCAAAGAGTCACTGTAGGGGGTCAGATAAGATTAGGAATCAGAAGTAGCCTCAAAAGTTGTTCAGGGTGTGGAGCTGTCAAAGTGCAGAAACTTAACTATACGCCAGGTCTGGAAAGACAGCAGCTTCACAGTGCCAGTTTTGAGTGTCAACTTGCAGTGGGTCTTGCATGTTCAGGAAGAGGGAAAACTGCAGTGCTGAAGCCCCAAAACAAGAGATTCATTAGTTCACCACTGTAGCGATTTTCCTAGGCAAGGTTCCTGATGAGTGATCAGGGGAAGGGTCAAGGTACCATTGTGTCCAGTCTCAAGGTGGTCTTCCCTTTATGGGTCAAGATAATTTGATGATCTGGTGTGTTTGATAAGGTCTTGTTTTTCTGATAGAGTATTTTGCAACCATGCACCCATGTCCTTCTTATTAATTGGAGAAGTTCAAAGGTGGTCATTTTTACTAGTATAATAAATATTTTTATCAGTTTGTGCCTTATGGGATGCTAGCCAGATTGGTGGTTGTTTACTTGCACAAAGAAGGTATAGAGTCATTCTACCTCAGCACTTAAAGTAGAGTAGCTTACGTCAAACCACTGCTTTATAAAACTGAGTTAACACAAGGTTAGGTACAGCCTGAAAACACTTTTCTATGTTTCATGGAGTAGCTCAGAGCAGGGCAAAGCTGCTCTCCACGTCCACACAAAAGTATCTCTGTCCTCCTTTGCCTTCTCTTCCTGTCTCTTTCTCTCCCTTTGCCTCACTCTTTCAAGTTCTTTTTCCCAGTATGTCCTAATCTGTATTAAACAATCACTTGAATTTTCCATTTTTTCAGGAAGTTAGATTTTCTGGTAAGATACATGATAATGTTAATGAGAATACATTAAAACTGAACTTGCAGAACAATATGACACTGCCCAAATTTCGTTTGCAGCAAGAGAAGTACCATGAAACACAAATAAAGAAGTTTTAAGGTTGACTTTCTTTATGAATTCAGCCACCTTACATATTTACCGAATTGCCTGATCTGAGCATCTGAGCAAATAGATGAAAAGAACTATTTGTACTTCTTCACAAAGCAATAGCAATCTGGGATTGAAATGTTGGAACAATTTATTTTGATAGACCAAGAATAGAATGTGAAAATGTGATATCTCAAAGAAATTCCAGGGTCTATTCCAATGTCTAAAAGTAACAATAGAAAACAATTTGAAAGAATTACCTCAATTCTTAAAATAATGAATTTATTTATTTATTGTTCCAATCATTATCATTGTTCACTTGTAATATGTTATTTAATCTGCACCACAATACAATGGGATTATTAATTTGTAAATGAGAGTTTAAGGACTAATGGAATGTGGCACTTGTGGTTACACAGTAAGGGGAAGTATTTGGATTTTAATTCTGGGACAAATTATGTGATTTACTACCCCATACGCCTAATTCTTCCTTTACTTTAATGGGATAAATATGTTAAATCTTGGACTAACATATAAATAAAAATTTGTCAAAAATCTGAGATTTAAAATATTTAAATGATTAGAATGTCCTTGGAAATTTATAGCTTATGTCTATTTTGCAAATATTTATTATCGAGGAGCAGCTAATTCCTTTTGACTGAAAAAGTGGGTCTTATTGTCATTAAAAACCTGGTTCAGGATAATTTGTTTCCTCTTATATTAAGTTAAATTGTCAGATTTGTAATAATTCTTCCCCTTTTGAATTCAGCTGGATGGCCAAATTGTATTTCCTGAAACTTAATTAAAACAGGTGACGTTTCGAGCCTGAGTCACCAAGGTATTCTTGATAAAATGGTAAACAAAATGGGATAATTAGAGTGATGCCTTCATTAGATTCCCTGGAGATTGCAAAATATTATGGTTAACTTTATAATGGACATTTGAGAAAAGGTAAAACTTGGAGTTCATTTTTATCACAAACAGGTTCCAAATATAGGAGTAAACAAATCCTGTAATATCTACTTGTCTCCATTACAGCCTGTGAGAGCTTAGAATAGTTATATCCTGGAAGTTTATTTACAAGGCAAAAGATTTGGATGAAGATGTGTTTGTAGCCAAATGATTCTGTGTGTCAGTTATGACCTTATCCGTTGGGGCAATTCTACCATCAGCAAGCTCATCAGCAAGGCTGGTTGGGGAATAAAGATAGGTAAATAAATAAAGAAAGCTAAAACATTACTAGAGTAAATATACTTACATTTCCAAAGATGTTGAGATTGGGTAGCTATGATTCTCTGTTCATGAAAGTTTATAAGAGAGGACTGGAAAATAACAAGGACCAAGCTTCCTGCTTAACCAACTGATAGTTGTCTTATATGTGATGATCCTTACACATACACACTGCCATCTTGAATACTGAGATCTCTTTCTGCCATGAGTAGAACCTGTTAGGATGAGGCCAGAAAGTTCATCATCCAAGATAAGAGAACAATTTCACATCCAGAAAGAACAAGTTCAGGAACCACAAACTTCCTATGGGAATTTCAAACAGTTAAGTTGCCTCTTGATGTCAGCTTCAGCATCTTTAAATTCAAAGGTTGGTGTGATTGAATATTATTCAGCAATAATAAGGAAAAAAAAAAACTGCTTACATTCCCTACAACATAGAGGAACGTAAATCATTACAGGTGACTGAGTAAGACACAAAAGACAATGTGTTGTATGATTCTAAGTGTAGAAAACATCCATCTGCAGAGACAGAAAGTGGGTTAGAGTCTACCTGAGGCCAGGTGTGGGAACCAGGAGTGTCTGCAAGTACACATGAGGAGTCTCTGGGATGATTGGAAGGTTCTAGAAATTGATGATGATAATGTTGGTTATAGAACTCATAGTTACTAAAAGTCATGGAATCAAAGAGATAAAATGCTATATTTTATGATAGATAAATGAAAATTCAACAAAATAATTAGAAAAAAAACCAGAAATTTGCATAAGGATAACATCCCAAAGGTCTTTACCAAGTCTCAAACCTTCTGATTCTATGTTTCCAAGCATAATTTTCTTAAAATACATTTTCAACATTTGATTTTGTATTTAACTTTTTTAATTTATTTTTTATTCTAAGTTGTTATAAATGACAGCAGAATGCATTACATTTTATATTATACTTATAGAGCACATTTTTACATATCTCTGGTTGTATACAAAGGATATTCACACCATTCGTATCTTCATACATGCACTTAGGGTAATGATATCCATCTCATTCTACCATTTTTTTTCTTCACCCTTTTGTCTGCTCCCTTCCCCTCCATCCCCATTGGCTATTCTACTGTTACTCTAATCCTCCTATGCTCCCTGTCCCAACCCCACTGTGAATCAGCCTCCTTATATCAGAGAAAACATTTGACATTTGGCTTTTGGGGATTGCTTAACTTCACTTAGCATTATATTCTCCAACTTCATCTATTTACCTGAAAATGCCATGATTTTATTCTCTTTTATTGCTGAGTAATATTCCACTGTGTATATATACCACATTTTCTTTATCCATTCATCTACTGAAGGGCATCTAGGTTGGTTACACAGTTTACCTATTGTGAATTGTGATGCTATAAACATTGATGTGGCTGTGTCCCTGTAATATGCTGTTTTTAAGTCCTTTGGGAATAGATCAAGGAGTGGAATGTCTGGGTCATAAGGTGCTTCCAATCAGAGTTTTCCAAGGAATCTGCATACTGCTTTCAAGATTAGCTGCACCATTTTGCAGTCCCACCAGCAATGTATGCGAGTGCATTTTTCCCCACATCCTCTCCAACACTTATTGTTGTTTGTGTTCTTAATAGCTGCCATTCTGACTGGTGTGAGATGAAATCTTAGAGTGTTTTTGATTTGCATTTCTCTAATAGCCAGAGATACTGAAAATTTTTTCATGTATTTGTTGATTGATTGTATATCTTCTTCTGAGAAATGTCTTTTCAGTTCCTTGGCCCATTTATTGATTGGGCTATTTGTTTTCTTGGTGTTAAGATTTTTTAGTTCTTTATATATTCTAGAGATTAGCGCTCTATCTGATATGCATGTGGTAAAAATTTGTTCCTAATTAGTAGGCTCTCCATTCACCTCACTGACTGTTTCTTTTGGTGAGAAGAAGCTTTTTAGTTAGAATCTATCCCATTTATTGATTCTTGATATTAATTCTTGCTCTTCAGGAGTCTCAGTAAGGAACTTGGGGTCTAATCCAACATGTTGGAGATTAGAGCTTACTTTTTCTTCTACTAGGCGACATAATATCTCTCATCTAAATCCTAGATCCTTGATCCACTTTGAGTTGAGTTTTGTGCATGGTGAGAGATAGGGGGTTAATTTCATTTTGTTGCATATGGATTCCAGTTTTCCCAGCACCATTTGTTGAAGAGGCTATCTTTTCTCCAATGTACATTTTTGGCACCTTTGTATAATATAGGATAACTGAAATTATATGTGTTAGACTCTGTGTCCTCTATTCTGTTCCATTGGTCTACAAGTCTATTTTGGTGGCAATACCATGCTGTTTTTGTTACTATTGCTCTGTAGTATAATTTAACATCTGCTATAGTGATGCCATCTGCTTCACTCTTCTTGCTAAGGATTGCTTTAGCTATTCTGGGTCTCTTATTTTTCCAGATGAATTTCATGACTGCCTTTTCTATTTCTATGAGGAATGTCATTGGGATTTTGATTGGATTTGCATTAAATCTGTATAGTGCTTTTGGTAGTATGGTCATTTTGACAATTTAATTCTGCCTATCCAAGAGCAATGTAGATCTTTCCATCTTCTAAGGTCTTCTATTATTTCTTTCTTTAGTGTTCTTTAGTTTTTGTTGTAGAGGTATTTCACATTTTTGGTTAAGGTGATTTCCAAGTATTTTATTTTATTTTATTTTTTTGATGCTACTGTAAAAGGGGTAGTTTTCCTCATTTCTCTTTCAGAGGATTTGTCACTGATATATAGAAATGTCTTAGATTTATGGGTATTGATTTTGTATCCTGCTACTTTGCTGAATATACTTATGAATTCTAGAAGTTTTCTGGTGGAATTTTTTGGGTCTTCTAGGTATAGAATCATATCATCAGGGAATAGTGATAATTTGAGTTCTGCTTTATCTATCTTTATCCCTTTAATTTCTTTTGACTGTCTTATTATTCTGGCCAGCTTTTCAAGTACTATATTAAATAGAAGTGGTGAAAGAGGGCATCCATGTATTGTTCAAGTTTTTAGAGGGAATGTTTTCAATTTTTCTCCATTTAGAATGATGTTGGCCTGGGACTTAGCATAGATAGCTTTTACCATGTTGAGATATGTTCCTGTTATCCCTAGTTTTTCTAGTGTTTTAAACATGAAGGGTGCTAAATTTTGTTGAATGTTTTTTCTGCATCTATTAAGATAATAATATGATTCTTATCTTTAAGTCTATTGATGTAATGAATTACATTTATTGATTTCCTTATGTTGAACTATCCTTGCATCCCTGGAATGAACCCCACTTTGAAGGAGCCCTAATTAGGAAGGGCTGTTGTAGCTAACTGGAAGCCATGGGTTCCACCTGATATGTATGTGACGCACCTGTAGGCACCCGCAAACCTGAAGGTATATAACCGGGTGAAAGCGGTCCGAGTTAGGAGAACGGAGAATTCAGTCAGCCGGCAGTCACTCGGTCGGTCAAAGAATCAGAGCGGCCAGAACGTAGGCAGAGCGGTTACAGAAGAGAAACCAGATAGAAGAAGTAATGACTGGCCAGAGTTAGGCCGAGGCTCCAGAGGACTGGTCAGAGTTAGGCCGAGACTCCTGAGGAAGACAGAAGACAGAAGAAGGAAGAAAGAAGAGAGAAGAAAGAAGCTCTAGTCTTTCTCTAAGCTAAGCTCTATCTTTCTTTACTCTACTCTAAGCTAAGAAGAAAAGCTAAGCTCTATCTTTCTTTAAGCTACTCTACTCTAAGCTACTCTAAGCTAAGAACTAAAATCTTTCTTTCCCTCTCTAAGAAAGTAGAAGTAAAAGTAGTAAAAGCTTAACTCTGCCTCCGAGAATTTTCCTCCCGTGGCGGTGCCGTGGCTGGCCGTGACAGGCAGCTTACACCACTTGATCATGGTGCACTATCTTTTTGATATGTTTTTGTATCTGATTTGTCAGAATTTTATTGAGAATTTTTGCATCTATGTTCATTAGAGATATTTGTCTGAAGTTTTCTTTCTTTGATGTGTCTTTGCCTTGTTTTGGGAACAGGGTGATATTGGCCTCATAGAATGAGTTTGGAAATGCTCCCTCCTTTTCTATTTCCTGAAATAAATTGAAGATTATTGGTATTAGTTTTTCTTTAAAGGTCTTATAGAACTTGGCTCTGTATCCATCTGGTCCTGGGCTTTTCTTTGTTGGTAGGCTGATGGCATCTTATATTTCATTGCTTGAAATTGGTCTGTTTAAATTGTGTATATTATCCTGCATCATTTTGGACAAATCATAGGACTCTAGAAATTTGTTGATGCCTTCGATGTTTTGTATTTTATGGGAGTACAAGTTTTCAAAATAATTTCAAATTGTCTCCTGTATTTCCATAGTGTTTGTTGTGATATTCCATTTTTCATCATGTATGTTAGTAATTTGAGTTTTCTCTCTCCTTTTATTTGTTAGCATAGATAAGGCTCTGTCAATTTTATTTATTTTTTCAAAGAACCAGAATTTTGTTTTCTCAATTTTTCAATTGTTTATTTTATTTTAATTTCATTGATTTCAGCTCGATTTTAATGATTTCCTGTCTTCTACTGTTTTTGGTGTTGGTGTTTTCTTCTTTTTCTAGAGCTTTGAGATGTAATGTTAAGTCATTTATTTGTTGACTTTTTCTTCTTTTGAGGAATGAACTCCATACAATGAACTTTCCTTTTACATCTGCCTTCATAGTGTCCCAGAGATTTTGATATGTTGTGTCTGTGTTCTTATTCACCTCTAAGAATTTTTAAATCTATCCTTTTATGTCATCCGCAACCCATTGTTCATTCAGTAGCATATTATTTATTTTCCAGGTGTTGGAGTAGATTTTATTTCTTGTTTTATCATTGAGTTCTAATTTCATTCCGTTATGGTCTGATGCATAATGCAGGGTAGTATATCTATTTTTTTTATATTTGCTAAGTGTTGTTTTGTGACATAGTATGTGGTCTATTTTAGAGAAGGATCCATGTGCTACTGACAAGAAAGTGTATTCGCTCATTGAAAGATGAAATATTCTATATAAGTCAGTTAAGTCTAAGTTGCTTATTGTATTTTTGAGTTCTATAGTTTCTTTGTTCAGCTTTTGTTTGGAAGATATGTCCAGTGGTGAAAGGGTGTGTTAAAGTTTCCAAGAATTATTGTGTTGTGGTCAATTTGACTCTTGAACTTGAGAAGAGTTTGTTTGATGAACATAGATGCTCCATTTTGGGGGGCATATATATTTACAATTGTTAACTCTTGTTGGTGTATGGTTTCCTTGAGCAGTATGTAGTGTCCTTCTTTATTCCTTTTGATTGACTTTAGCTTGAATTCTACTGTATTTGATATGAGGATGAAAACTCCTGCTTGATTCTTCAGTCCATGTGAGTGATATGATTTCTCCCAACCTTTCACCATTCAGCCTGTGGATGTCTTTTCCTATGAGATGAGTCTCTTATGAGTCTCTTGGAAGCAGCATAATGTTGCATATTGTTGTCTGTTTTTTTTTTTTTTTTTTTTTTTTTTTTTTTTTTTTTTTTTTTTTTAATCCAATATGCTAGTCTATGTCTTTAGATTGGTGAGTTTAGACCATTAACATTCAGAGTTATTATTGAGACCTGATTTGTTTTCCCAGGCATTTTTGTTTATTTTTGGTATTTAACTTGACATGGTTTCTCCTCTGATTGTTTTTTTCCTTTAGTGTAATACTTCCCTCTGCTGATTTTCACCATTGTTTTTCATTTCCTCTTCATGGAATATTTATCTGAGAATGTTCTGTAGTGCTGGCTTTCTAGTTGTAAATTCTTTAAACTTTTGTTTATCATGGATGGTTTTAATTTCGTCTTCATATCTAAAGCTTAATTTTGTTGTATATAAGATAATTTGTTGGCATCCCTTTTCTTTCAGAGCTATATTTTTTTAAGCGATTGACTCTTTCAACAATGTTTACATAGTTGTACTATCAAAAGTTGTGCTAAAACTCTGTCATTTTCTTTTTTATTGATCTTGTGCCCAGGCCTATGAAAACTCAATATAGCCATTAAACTATACACCATGCATTTTGCTTATTCAAAGAAACTTCCTTAGAGATAAGATTTTGACTCACACTTGACCTGCCCCACTTTCTACCTGGCATAATTCTTGAGATTTGGGGAGAATTATACTTCTAAAATGGCTTGTGGGCATCTGATCCTTTTTAGAAGACTTGTGGTAGTTTAAGTATTATTATTATTTTGGCCTTCTGAAGGGAAGCAGATTGTGTTCTATTTTCAACATTCAGCTTATTCTTGGGGACAAACAATGAGTACTGTAAATCATCAATGTCCATAGCAGAAGATATTTTGCCTGTTAATAAGAACCTGGGCATCTCATTCAGTATCATCCTCTTATTCAGAATATTAAGAATTGTTGTCAGATTAGCCTTAGAGGGGGAAAAAGAGCTAATAAAGGTAATAAGTGGATTTTGTAGTAAAGTTTGTACATTTTCATGTAAACATATATACATTTATATATATGTATATATATGAATATATATAGAAATGTATATATGTATACATATATACATTTCTGTATATATTTATAGCTTATTTGTTTTTAAAGTAATTTTTCCCCACTTCAGTAGCTATGTTGAAACCTCAGAATCTGATCTGGTGATGGTTTTGGAGAGCCAAATATTTTCCTTGTCCCCTCTATAATTTATTTCACCATTGGATTCTCTGAGTAGTTGTATTCTTATAGCACATACCAAACTCTCTCTCTCTCTCTCTCTTTTTTTTTTTAACAAAAATAGGGAATAAACCAAACAATAAAATAAAAATTTCTTTGAGAATAACCTATTGTAAACATTTTAGATTCCTCAAAGGTACAAAAACCATATCTCATGTAATTAGAAACTAAAAATTATTTCCAGTTTCTTCCTTCTCTGTCCTTTCTTCTACTCATTTTTTTTTTTTTTTTTTTTTTTTTACCCTTAGAATTTAATTGTGTGAGTCACATAACACAACTTTCAGTTACCACTCAGTTAATCCCTATCAGGGAATTAATTCAGTGATTGGGTTAAGGCTTTCATAACCCAATCATTTCTCCTCTAAATATTCTTGCATTGTCTTACACATGAGTTTTGGGGGACACTTCGCATCCAAATCATAGCACATAATTATAATTTTATGTTCACCAACAAATAATATTTGAATTTTACTTGCAGTAATTTTCAAATATGCAACATATCATTTTTAACTATAGTTACCATGATGTACAGTAGAGATCTTGAACTAATTTCTTTTGCCCAACAGTTTGTGTACTTTGTTCCACCTGTAAGGTTTTTGTATCTTCATCCACATTTGCCCAAAGACTTCACTCTCTAGCTTCTGGGAACCAACATGTTGCTTTCTATTTCTGTGAACTCTGCCCTACAAGAATCCACCTGCAAATGAGAGAGGACTATGTAGTATTTGTCCTTCTGTGACTGGCTTATTACATTTAAAAAATAAAGTTTTTCAGGTTTATCATGTTATCATAAATGAATTTATAGGACGTTTTCTTTGTCCATTCACCCATTGATAAATACTTAGGTTGATCCATATGTTGGCTACTGTGAATAATGCTGTAATGAACATAGGAGTACAGAAATCTCTTCAACATACTAATTTAATTCCTTTGGATGTATAACCAGTTAAAAAATTCCTAAATCAGAGGGTAGTTCTATTTCTACCTTTCTGAGGAACATACATGTTGTTTTTCAGAATAAATGCATTAATTTACATTTCCACAAACAGTGTATGTGTATTTCATTCCTTTTTGTCTACTGCCTCATCATTTGAATTTTATCTTTCCCATGTGCCTGCATGACCCATATTTTTGATTTTACATTTCTTTTAAATGTCACTGAAAGCCACCACTACCTAATCAGGGACATGACTGAATTCCCTCAAGGAATATAAATTTCTTTATGAACACTGATCTCTGCCTCTCAGGGATTTTGAAGACAGATAATGGCTTTAGCAAAGGAAATAAGACACCATAAGTAAAGCTTACATAAAGAAGTGAGTTTCATTTAAAGTTTGCAATTCTTCCTTTTCCTATAACATCACTAACAGATTCTTCCAGTCATTGATTATTTACAAGTCAATATTCGATAAGTTGTAGATATGGATTGTGGCTGCTTCTTAGGAACTCAAATTCCAGAACTGATCAGTGAAAGCTTGGCTTTGCATTTCAGTTTCATAATTATAGACTTACAAATCATTAGTTCTGTCTTAAAATATAGAAAAAAATGAATTTATGTTCAGTGTGATTTATAAAACAACAGCATAAAGGTGTATATCTTGAAAAACTCTTCTTGTGAGAGATCATCACCCCTCAGATATTTATACTATTTTTAAACATGGCATTCTTCAACACTTTTTGAATATTTGCAACTGGAAAACATATATCATGTAATTTCTATACCCAATTTAATACTGGAGCTTCTTTGGCTTCTGATTTATAACTTCAGGAGCCACAAAAATTTTCAATAACCATAACATTCACACACCAAAAGCAACAGTAACTTCTCAAAGTTTAGGGATATGTAGTAGGATGCTGTAGCCACACAAAATAATGCAGATTATTAGGTTTTCAAAAATAAGCTGATCACTAAAGAATGCCCACATATTGCTAATTTCATGAGCCACTCTGAAGACTCACTTCTATTTAGAGTGTGAATCCATTGGATTATAAGATTTGCATTTAAATGGCCCTTTCCCCCTTGCAGTTAACAGGTTTTTGCATAGGATACTACTGCTCCTTCTTTGTGCAGCACATACATAAAAAGGTCCTAATAAATCCCACCATTGTGATGAATCCAGAGTTTATCCAAGGATTTTTGTTTTGTTTTGTTTTGTTTTACTTTTGTTATCTAACAGGCTCAATTGAACTAGGGTTCCCTGTATTTCCTTTTGGGAGCTTTATGCATATTTCAGATGATTAAATATTCTCCCTGAAGGCTCTCTTTATAAATTTAAAAAAAATCCCATTCATCCTATTAGTAAATTAAACAAAAATGCACACTTAAAACCTAACGATTAACTTCAAAATAGCATTATATAAAATAGCTTCATATTTACAAAAGCTTTCTTCCCCAAATGATATGCCTGTTAATCTAAAGTCTGAGAAATTAAGTACACAAAGAGCAAAAGGATACCTTGAAATCATGGTGCATCATAATTCTTTTATACAACTTTAAAACCAGCCCCCTCATCCTGAGTAGGGGGTAGAAATTATCTTCCAATTACCTGCACTACATTTTCATTTTTGAAATGATAGTTCCAATGGCCAAAAGGAAGAATCATAGCTAGGATAAATTAAAGAATGTGGAGATAATTATGGGATGTTGTAGCTATTTTATCAATATAAAATATTTAAAGACCCTTCTAAGAATTAGTGCAAAGTGCCACCTATTCCAACAAGAGGCAGGTGGCATTGAAATATCTAGATTAGGTGTTTGAGAGAAAGAAGACCTTTGTGCATATTCATAGTGAAGAGTGTGTGTGTGTGTGTGTGTGTGTGTGTGTGTGAGAGAGTGAGAGAGAGAGAGAGAGAGAGAGAGAGAGAGAGACAGACAGAGAGACAGACAGAGAGACAGTAGAATACAATGCTCTTCAAGGACATGAAAACAGACTACATAGCCCTTGCTCCTGGTAAAATATCTTAAAATATCACAATTTTATTTCTACTTAATTTAATTTATGATTTTATTTTATTTCAATAAAAATTCAAACACCATTTTTTGTTTGTTTGCTTGTTTTTAAACTAAGGCTAGGCAAGTTACTACTAAAAACCATTTAGAAAAATATAAACTTGCAAGAAATACATGTTAGAAAAACTCTGCATAGAAAAATAGTAAGGGGTCAAGATATCTTATCCCATATTAAATACTCTTCATAGTTTCTTTAAAACAAACAACAAAAAAGTTTTTTTTTTTTTTTCTAAATATGGCATTATATAAGGAAGGAACATGGTGGTTTAGACAACACTTTTGAAACTAAGAGAATTCTGAAATACAAGAGTTTATTGGTTATAGCCAGAAAAAAAGAATATCTCCTATGGCAAACTCCCATAGTACCCAGCAGTAAGGCTAGGAAGCAGTGAAAAAATATCTAACCAGATCTAAAAACACTGGGCATTTTATAATGAAAATTTGGGGACCAAACACATAAGTTATTACATTCACTCTATATTTGCTATAGGATTACATGGTGTGAGAAAGCTTAGGATGGAAGAGCAGCCAATAAGGAGAAGTAATTGTTATTTCTGGATTGGCTGGGTTTATAAGCAGGATATGGTGGCCTTAAGAACCATAATAGAATTTGAGTTGAGGTTTTAAACATACGTGGTTTTTTTTTTTTTTTTTTTTTCCTTTTTTGTTCCTTTTTTGAATTCATGGGTGTGTTACCACTGAACCACATTCCCAGTGCTTTTTATTTTTTATTTTGAGATGTGGTCTTGCTAAGTTGCTGAGGGTATCATTAAATTGTTGAGGTTGGCCTCAAACTTCCAATCCTCTTGCCTTAGTCTCCAGTTGCTCAATTCAGAGGCCTATGCCACTATGCTGGGTTTTAACATAAATTTTTCTTTTGGCCTGTGGATTGTTAACTGCTAAACTTCCCTCATCTCTCCTCCTATCTATCCCCTGGAGCTCTGTAATTGAATTTAGGACACTTCAAACTGGTTTCTCTTAACTGAAATAAAATGAACCTTTGAAGAAAGCATAAGTATTTATAACATCTAGTATATGTTAAATATCTCAAAGCACTGAAGCAAAGTTAGAATTTTTAAAAGAAATGGTTCAGGAATAAGTAGGTAGCAATAACCTAATAGAAAATTATTCAATTAAATCTATTCTCCATACCATACACAAAAATGAAAACTAAATGAATGAGAAACCTAAGAGGAAGAGGAGAGTAGAAACAGGGGAAAGCAGGATGCATTCATTATTAATCAGAAAAAAAGAGAATGACAATGTTGAAATAACCCTAATGTACAAAGAATATTTGAACATGAAGAAGTCAATAGCCCGGAAGTCAAAAAAGAATAATGGACCAATGACACAAACAAAGCAAATCTTAAAGTAAGATATTAAAACTGATATTATACCTAATAATAAATGAAATTAAAACAAGATTGAGATATTATATCTCTATTCTTATTGAGCAAACTACAAAAGCTTGACAAGACTATGGAGCAACTCAGTCTACCTTCTAAGACAGTTTGCATGCAAAATGCTAAAAACTTATAGGCAAAATTTACCAACATCTAACAGAGTTGTATGTGCATCTATCATTTGACCAAACAATCTAACTTCTAAGAATGTATCCTGGAGTCATGCTTCTCAAAAAAAATGTATATATATATATATATATAATTTTTATATATAAAATATATAAATATTTATTTATTTCCTATAGTGCTATATGTAAATGTAATATTTGGAAGTTACCTAAATGGCCAAAGAAAAAAAAATTTGTTGAACAGATAATTTTTATACACCATGTAGAATATAAAAACTAGGTAGCCCAGTGATGCTTTGAAAATAATAAAGATGTCTATCAACTAATATTAAGAGACTTCCATAATATGGTAAATTAAGAAAACTAAGTGTTTAAAGGTATATATAATACGCCGCCTTTGTAAAAAGAGAGGGAAAAGAGAGAGAGAGAGAGAGAGAGAGAGAGAGAGAGAAGTGAAAGTAGGGCAAAGGGGAAAAAAAATTCTCAATCCACAGAAAAGAAAAGATGGAACTCTCTTTGAACATACTTTTTTTTAGTATACTTAATTTTTGTTGTGGGCATAGAAATTCATAAACTCCTTCAAGTATAGTTTGCACTAATGATGAAATGCATTGCT